>MU228207.1:1518213-1536088 GCA_018584345.1 Thuja plicata
CTTTTTGATTTAATTGACAATTTTGTAATATTTATTTAATTAATATGTCATAATATCAATTAAATAATTAACATAATGTTTATTTTCCAATGTATTATGATTTTAGGAATTAATTAATTAATCAAGTGCGATGATTGATTAGGACCTAGGGTTTAGGTCAGATCAGTTTGAATTTGATGAATTGCCTGTTTGATTTAGGACTTAGGTTTAATCAAGGTTAGGGTTTCTTGATTAAATGCTGAGATTGGGGGTCTAGGGTTTAGGTGACCATTTTTAGGTGATTACAGTTGGTAGGTTGATGATCTTGTCATCTTCTTCACACTTCCCGGTATCGTCATGATCTCTTCCTACCACTATCTGATCCTCGAAGATGCCAACATTGGCCATGAAGGCCAGAGTATGTTGGTCATCCTCAAAAACCTGAAAGTGGGTGATATTGTCTGGGATAGACGAGGTGGGGACCATCTCAACATAAAACTTCCAGAGCCGAGAGCCAATCATTGGCTCAAAGGTGCTGGCAGAGTGTTGGCAGACATGACAAGGGCATCCAGAACATAATTACATTTTTGGGGGATAAGATCGATGCCAAAAGCATCAAACTATTCAATTAGGCTCCATGCCCAGTTGCGATATGCAACCAACCTTTTATCGTGACAAGTGTATTGACTCTAGACCTGTTTCATGATCAAGTCTGAATCACCCATCGCCTAGAGGCGGGTGATCCCTTTTCTCAATGTGAACATGAGTCTGAGGACCAAGACCTTTTACTCTGTGATGTTATTTGTGTAGTTAAACTGTAGCCTGTAAGATATGAGGAAGGATTTCCCTCGTGGGTTGATTAGTTCCACTCCAGCCCTGCCGCCTTGTTTAGACCAGGATCTATCAAAATTTAGGGTCCATAGGTCATTGTTCATTTTCTGGGGCTGGGAAGGCAAAGTGGCATTTGGATTGATTTTGGGAGGATTGGGAGGTGATTCCTCCAGCTCTGATGGTTCATGGGTGAGGTTTTTCTCTGGAGAAACTTTTAGTTTGGATTCTCGGACTAGCAGCACCTGTGATGTACTGCTGGAATGATTACTGGGTCCAGGTGAATCTGCTTTATGTTCTTTCTCCCAGAGGGCATTGATATGGTAGGTAGCAGTGATGATGCAAGGCTCACACTCTAGTTTAGAATGTTTTTGGTATTGTACCCGGCACCAAGTGCTAGACAAGAGTGTGGCGGGAGTTGCCATGTTTCCTTGTGAGTTTAGCTCACCCCTCAATTTCTTGTCCAGGTCCTAAATTCTCTGAATAACTATGGGATCCTCCCCAGGGGTGAAATCAAATGTTAGGATTTCTAGGGGTCGATATACCCCGAGGAAGATTCAGAGAAAAGGACTTAATTTACCCTCCCAACTTTGGTGAGAGCTTGCTTCATTTTGGGTTCACTCTCTACCTAGATTTGCTTCAACTGCCCCTCCCAGGGGAGCTACAAGTGGGAGAAGTCGATGGAAAAATACCTGTTAAGGGCCTTAGAGTAATTTCAACTTAACAACATCCCATAAGTTTTGGGGATGTCCACCACTTGGATGTCTATTATGTTTGATATCCGGGGGTCTTGGATGAGTTGAATCTGGATTTTTTTTAGCTCACCTACCATTTTTACAACATTTTTGTCCAGTTGGAATACTATGCCTTTGGATGGAGTGGGAAAGAGTATGAGCTTCTGGCATATAGATAAGGGCATGACATTTCCCAAAGTGCCAGAATCCACCAGGCAGTTGTATAGGTTCTTCCCTTGTATGTTCAAGCCTAGTAAGAAGGGAGGATCCTCTATGTTTCCCTGGAAGACAACTGAGTTGGCATCATCAAATGTGACAGTCTTTGGTGGAAAACTGATGGCTTATGGGTTTTCCAAGAGCTTCAGAAGGGACTTCTTCTGCTTGAGACAATTTAGTAAAACCTCCATCAGATTCATGGAGGTGGTGGTTTTCTCTAATGCCTTAGTGATGTCAAACCTTCCCCCTGGGTAGAGTTGGTTTCCCTTGCCCAGATCCCTGGCTTGATTAGAGCCAAATCCTTTCAGCGAGAAGGAGCGATCAATTGTGTTGTCCTAGGGAGGGGTATCTTTGAGAGGTGTTGGCATGTAAACTTGTCCTTTTCCAGTCTGACTCTGAGAGTTGTAAGGATCCTGTGGGATGGTGAAGGCATTGGCCTCAAATTTCAGGATAGATTCATCAAAGAACCCTTGCAATTTAGGCTCTTCTTTGTCCTCTTCATCTGTCCCAAGAAGACGGTCTCACATGTGAAGGCACTATGAGTGGGATCTTGTGCGGATGATTCTGAGGGAGTAGGATCAACAGGTTGTTTCCTATCTGACTAGGAGATCATGATGATCTTTTCTAGTGTGGCATAGTTCACCTCAAAATGAGAGCCGGTGTCATTCAATCTACACTAATTGGTCATGGGGTGTAATTCTGCAAGCTGTGCAAAATGAATGGGTCCAACACCACCTTGAGTGGTGTTTTGGTTCAGAGGAGGACCTTTGGTATTCATGTTGTTGTTCCATTGATATTGGTTGGGTCGAGGCTCATTGTAGTAGTGTCTACCTCTGAATTTGGTATTTCATTATCTGGAGAAAAAATTCCCTCTCTAGGAATTGGAATTGTGAGGCGTGGAAGGCCCCACCTTCAGCTTTCCCATGTTGATAGTTAGGGAGGACACCAATTGTCAGAGGGATTTGACCTTGGTGGATAGCTGAGTATTCGTGTCACAGTGTGACGGTTGCTACATTTTGTTCCCGGGGAAAGTGGCAGTGGCTCCCAAAGTTGAGGACTGCAATCCTCCAACTGGGGGTGACTGGAAGAAAGGTACTTTAGAGGGTTGTGTCAAGGGTTGTTGCATTTGCTGCAGTTGGTTCCAGGGAACAAATTTTAGACCCAGTATTGTCTAGGCTTGCGATGGATAAACGTACTAGGCTTGCTAGTCTATTGGTGGTGGTGGGCCCATGGCCATCATTGGGGAACCCATTGATAGATTGGGGTTGTATCCCCCAGTGTAAGAAGTTCCACTGGGTATCATGTTGAATGGTGTGCTTTGTCCAATCCCACCGGGAGCTTTGCTCAAACCACGGGACAACTCCAGGGCCAGGTTGTAAACCTTTTCCAGAGTATCTCAGTCATTTGTAGCTATGGTTCTCCAAAGGAGAGTGGCAACAATGGGATCCAAAACATTCAGGTATGTCTGGATGGCTACGTCAGTGGATGGGATGAAGGGGCCAGTGCACCGCTTCAAGGCACATTGGAACCGATGGTTGAATGTGGCGAGGGGTTCATTCAGTTCTTTCCTGATTGAGATAAACTAGCTGTGGGACCATGTTGGGTCCATATGAACATGGAAGGCTACCAGGAAGGCATCTTCCATATCCTGCCAACTATTGATGGAGTTGGTCGACAAGTTGAGGTACCAGTTTAACTTGTTCTGCCCTAAGGACAAAGGGAACATCCAGGTCACAATATCCTGATGTTGTACTTGGTGTTAGTTCATGGCATCCTTATAGGCCTGGAGGTGTTCTTCTGCAGTTCTTGGGCCTAGATGCTCATATCTGGGGTAGATCTTCTCCAGATGTGGAGGGAGATTATTGGTAGTGTCGGGGAACTGCCCCATTGGGGACCTAGTGTTACGAAAGTAAGTTGCCATCAGGGCTGCTAGATTTTGGTTAGGTGGAGCATTGGTCCCCAGGTTTATCTAGGAGACTTGGATGTTCTGAGGTGTAGTGAACCCCCAGATAAAGTTGGTGGGCTACTTGGTTTGTGGGGTCCTTTTCTTTTGATTAGGAGGCTTGATTTCAATAAACTTTCCAGGATTCAGGGCTGATCGAAGGATTCTTTCAAAATGCAAGGGCAAAAAAGACCCTATCCCGCTAAAAGCTTGGTTCCTAAAACTATGGCTTGGGGAACCCTTGGGCGGAGTAAAATAAAAATCTTTCAAAGGGGAAGAGCTCATGCCCTCCTTCTAGTGCCAATTTCTGTTGACGAGACTTTGTGACCAGTCTCATCAATAGATGATGAGTTGTCACTGGGTACCAGGGTACCAGCCAACTTCGCCTGTAAAGATTTTCCAGGGAATAAATTCTTTGGGCCTTCAAGCACCTGAGTGTTGAGTCTTGATGGTGTGGGGAGCTAAGTTGGGCAAGTGACTACATTGTTTGGGGGGATAGCTGGTTTTTGACTTGTTTTCTTCGGGGATTTCGGTGATAGGTCAGGGTTTCTTGCAAGCACGCATGATTTTACCAAATAAACAACAAAAGATAGGTCAGAGTTAAGAGTTCATTACTTCTACTTATAGTTATGAAACATATTTCCAACATCAAAAATGCTCTAATGAACTACATTAAATACTGAATGCATAATGCATACAGAACCAACAGTTCATACATATTTAATAGAAAGGGAAAATGAGATCATTAATCTAACTAAAACATCAGAGCAAAGGACATTAGAAACATACAACACAAAAGAGTATTTCTAACTCGGAGATCAGAACATCAACACCATCATTGCCAGAAACTATTCTTCCTTCTTCATTAACAGAGTGTTCCAACATCACTGGTGTATACATCAATGGCTCCAAGGGAGTATCTAACCACTAAGAACTACTGAGCATTGAGCTCCTGCAACTACCAGAAATGAAAAGAGCTACTTGCTACTACTTGGACTAAAAAATCATCAATTTTGCCAACCCTTGAAATGAGGCTAGACTTATTATTTATACACATAGATTGCCCTAAAATTAACCTAATCTAACTACACACTCAACATTAAAATACAATATCCACTGGCCGGTACTACCTGAAACATTTACAATCACCTCAAAAAGAGCAGAGGTCTGACAAGATAGAGGAAGAAGACAAGAAGGGAAGTTGGAAGAATTGGCATCGAGAAGAGTGCTAGAGTAAGAATAGAAGAAATCCGATCCTCCCAGAGTTTGAGGCTACATGCCTCATCAATGCAAAATGTGGCTCACTGTCTTTGATGTACCAAGTAGTTAATAATGGAGTGGAACCTTGGGAAAAACACCTGTCAGAGCCATCCCTCTGTCTGACATGCCTTATCGGGATCACCTACCTACTGACCCCCTTATTAACTGCTTGACAATGACCAGTCGGCTCCGGGGAACCTAGACACGGGTCATTGAAAGAATACAAAACTTTTGGATCTAAAATTCCAGAGTTTGAGAGCTTACGCTCAATGAATAATGAATGTTCAAAAATGCACCCTACTGATGAAAATCTTCAGAGTCTGGAGAACTTTACTGTCTCTTGTTGTTCTTGAAAGCCTCCAAAATTTGGCTAATGTTGTCTCCATCTATATCTTTGACACTGTCCCACCGATCACTGACGATTTCGAACTTCTCTTCAATGTCTCCAGCCCTGTCCCAAAATTCTTCCACTATTTTTACGGAGTCATGAGCCCAGAGCGTCATCTTAGATATTCTTGACATTTTCCCTCCGTCAAAGTCTCTGGCAGACTGATACCCGGACTCCATCAACTCGTCAAATTTACTAAGGAGATAATCCTCCAGGGCACAAGTCCCGGTGGTGAAGGGATCAACTTGTGGAACCCTTCCAATGAATGCTTTATATAGGTCCAAAGGATAGCAGACCACCATGATCTTATCTTTTAGGGTCGTAACCAGTTTCTTGCTTACCTCAATTTTAAGGCCAACTTTGGAGTGTTGGGCCCGAAGGAATCCAAAGGGTTCCTCCCCCAAAATTCCTGCCTCTGTGATGGCTTCCTCTGCAGAGTTTATTACTTCTTCCAATCCAGTCCTCCACTCCTCATATTTTTCTATGTTCCTATTATTAAACAGATTGTTCATTTCAACTTAACTCCAAAATACCCAAAATGCTTAAGAATAATCAAATATAATAGTTGGGAAATTCTTATTGAAGAAACTAATTTACCTTTGAATTTAAAGGTACAGCTCCCTTATATAAATGATTTTCAGTGAATTTTGCTCTTTCCTAATCTAACAGGGGTATGTTCTTAAGCCGAGAACAGAAGAGGCAAACCAAGCTAATCCTAGGTAGAAAATAGCTCAGGCATGATGAATTCCACTCTAAATCTAGCCAACCCTGAGATTTCATCAATTAGATTAACTCCTAAAATTGGTGATGCATGAACTTCTACTAAAAATGCAGATGCAAGACTAGAAACTAATGATGAAACAACAATGAATCAATCTATATCATGAGAATGTTTCCCAAATTTAAGATAACAACTAGTTTCCCCTTTTTCTAATTGTATCAAATCATAATACAAAGCTCTGGTTCAAACACAGATTATAAATCCAACTTCAAAGAAACACCTGAATTCAACAGAAAGATAAATAAAATGCAAATGGGACAAATAAAACAATGGCATTCAGACATACAAATTTGACTCAACAAAATGTTATCTTTCACACCAAAATTTAGCTAACCTTTGTATTGATTCTAGAAATAGTACATATAGGATCCCAGATTGGGCCATTACAAGAAAGGGGAAGAAGCAAAACGGTTCAACTTCCCCAACTAGAAATGATAACCAAAAGATTTATCGGTTACAATAGTATCAAAAATAGTACAAGGGGGAATCTATTTAAGCTTCAATTTCCTTCCCCTTGTCTAATTTAGCCCTATAGGCTATAACAACTGTAATGACTCGAATGAGTTCTTCATGCCTGTTGACGTGGAAGTTAGTGTATTGAATGAGCCACCTGGAATGTTCCTTGGTGAGAATCTTGATGGCATTAGTCTGATCTTTCAGTTCCTCCATCGCTCTAAAAATGCATCCACTCAATTGCTGGAGTTCTGGTATTTTGTCTAGATGAGAGGCAGAATCTTCTGTCAGTTTATGCAAATAACTAGAAAATGAATTTTGCATATTGGCTACTCTAATTATTTCTTTGCCCTGACCACTAGTCTATGATTCTGTATGAAGCCCTAAGAGGAGTTTGAAATCTTTTCTTTTCTCTTCTTTGATCTTAACATCTATCTATTGCAATCCTGATTTGGCCTGGATGATCATTTCAATCTTAAACTCTAGGCTCTGAAGCCATTCGATCAAAGGCTCATCTCCTTTCTATAAAATCTTAGCTTTTAGAGCTTCTTTAGTCTTCATCTTTACTGCCACTTGCAACATAACTATACATTCTTGGCCTTTCACCCTCTCTAACATGAGAGTCTATAGGTTCATAGCAATGTTATTGCTCTCTACTTCCAACCTAGGAAGAGTGTTACCTAGTTTCTCAACCACTGCTAGGCCCTCAGACTTGAGCCTCTCAATCCACCATTTACCAATTTTCCCATAATGTCGGTCTTCTTGCAACTTAGCCAGAATGGCTTGGTTCTCCACAACACTAGGGTCAAAGGAGGTTTGGGTGCTGGGAATGCTTGCAATCAGAGTGAGGAGTTGCTTGATGAAGTTGGTCAACTCAGCCACTCCTGCCTTAAGTTGAACTTTGGCAGTCTTGAGCTCCTCGAGCTCTTCTTCTTTCACTACATTGGTAGATTTCCACCAATCCACCTTGGTATCATGACGAGCTAACCCCATGTCAAATGACTGCAGTTTAAAATCAGAAGCAGTCATGTCCTTGAATCTTCCTTCCTTAATTGACTTGGCAACTTCCATGGTGAAGTGCCCAGTCTCAGGATCACGACCTAGGGTAGACATTGTCTTCACTTTCTTCTATTTTCTCATGGTGACCTTGGGCTGAATAGCTCACGACAGAGTGTCTTTGCTGGCAATCCCTTCTTTTTCCCTCTTCCTCTTGCGTTCTAGAGTATGTTCTATCCATGACTCTGCGCTAGTAATTTTGTTGGCAGAAACCAACTCCTCAATGAAAAATTAGCAGATGACTGGAGGTGTAGCCTTTGGTGTAAAAGCAAATGGATTTACTGAAGTAGGAGAAGAGGACACCAACTTGGCTACTGAAGCGACCCTCTGATTCTTTCTGGCTTCTCCTCCTAATTCTGTGGTTGAAGGAGTATCTTCACCTATTTGCACTATGATGAGAGACCCTCTCCTGGGAGAATCCTATGTCGAGGTGTCAATTGGTACATCTATTGTGATTTCTTTTAAAGACCACTCTGGTTCTACATCTTTGGCGATCTCCTTAGTTGTCTCGATATTTGGGAGTGGAACTTCTCCACAAGTCTTCTCCAACATGATTGTTTTCTCAGGAGGTTCATCACCTCCTCCCGTTGGCTGGGTTGATCCTTTGGCAATGGTTGGGATTGTTACCGACAAAGTGGTTGCAGTACTAGCAGTGTCCTTTGCTAGATTTTGTTGAGTAGGAGGATTCCTTTATGATCTCTTCCTTCGGCTTGCAGTCCATTCGACCCACTTTTCTATTCTTTTGTAGATACCCCCCATTAGAGTCAGAAAATCACTAATGGCTTGGTCCAGCATGGGTTCAGAACCGACAGGGGTGAGATTTATCTCCTCTAGATATGTATCATCATACATATGATTGCCATCATCTTCTAGCCCCTCTATTACAATGTTAACATTGAAATTTTTGTCTGGTTCAATAGTTAACTGGGCATAAAATCTCTCTCTAGTTTCCAAATCATCCTTACAATAAGCCCAGTAGTCTTTAATATCATGTACATGATGAATCACGCAACTCATTTGAAATATATCCCTGGCATAGTTCACTGGATCATATTGCGGTCTCAAGACATTGTAGGTCTCCAAAGAAAACTTCTTTGAGAATCTCTTGAGAACATTCTTCGCCTCTGACCAGGATGCACAGCTGTAAGCTCCAATGGTCATGGGGAAATCATATCCCCTCTTCTTAGCCTCAGCACAGAGTAAGTTCACATGGAGTGCTTGCCTCATTACTTCGATCAACATGATCATATTAGTAGGACACCTGGGTAGCTTCAAGGGGAAATCATCAAAACCTGCAAGACAAAGATATGAGAAACCTCTAAATTGAATGAAATGGCATCCAAATTGACTGATGAAAGCCATGGCTTCAGGGGAGAATCTCCTTTCAGGACAACCTTGCAACTCCCTGCACAATCTCATTGTGAATGCATCATTAACCTAAAGATACACAACATAACTATTATGTAATTGCAAAGAGGGGAAAAATTCATAACTCTTGACATCATCAGGGAATTCCTCTAATCTAGGAAGACCTGGCCAAATTTGGAGTGTAGCTAGAATGTATAAGAGGACTAAAGACAAGTAAAATTCATTTTTGCATTTAGCTCTATCTAGGGCCTCTGAGAGATTCTCACTCACCATAAGTGCCCAATCTATGAAGTGATGCTGGGAACAGATTACCTGAACCAGGAAAAAGTGATGGTCGACAAAATGGAGTGCCTCACTCTCACCTCTGATCCTATGGAGTAACACCAGGATGTCAACAATCTTTGGCTTTAGATTAGTGTTGTATAATGTCTTTAGCAACTTCCCTTTGGCACTCTTGGGTTCTTGAAACCATGCTTTCATTATCTCTTTCTTCCAAATTGACTTTTTGGCAATATATTCAGTCATCGTTTGACTGTATGTCATTTCTGAATACTCAGCTTGCTCTGGGATGCGAAGTGAGTTCTAGACCGATTCCCTGTCAATATATAACAACACCATATCGTTAGGAAAGAGAATTTTCCTGGTATCTGGGTTGTACCGAGTGATGCATTCCTAGATCAATTCTAGGGCTTGAACAACCATGGGGAAACTAGCAGCCTCAACTAATCCACTCTCCTTCAACTTCTCCATAATAGGATGTATATGGTCCACTTTTAATCTATTCTAGACGTTCTGCATGTCGAAGAACTTCAGAGATGTATCTAAAATCTTATGCCATTCAGAAGTAATGCCATTCATCCCATCGAATCCCATGAATCTGAAAGCCATGCTTTTGATGATTCATATTTGGAAATTGGAAATATCTCTTAGAAATGCAGGAGCAAGGAATAGCTAAAATATGAGACTTTGAATTCAAAACAATTTGGCGAACAAATGGTGGATCTCGTTTGCAATTTTCAATTGATTTTATAAATTTTGAATTCTTACCGTTAACAGCTGACTTCTTATGCCACACAAATGAAAAGACCCCAACATTAATGAAAAAATCCCGTTATGAAGTAAAACAACTTTATTTGAATTAATTACCTTGCTTTTACGGGCCGTTATGAAATGTCTTTTCACTTTTAGTAACCGCAATGGTAACTTTTCTGAGGTAGAAAAAAATCACTTTTCCACTTCTCCTTTGGTGGAGAAGTGCTTTTGGAGTGCTCTCGGTTTAGAAGTCTGCCAAGGGAAAAATTTAGTCTATTAGGATGCTAAAATGGCATGTGTCGATTTCATCAGCTTTCTTTATATCTCAGATACTTTAAGAGATAGGTTCTTCCTCAAAATCACTTTATTTAAATGATTTGGTAGAAAACATACCCCATGGGTCAAAACCCACCTGTAGGAGTAGGGGAGAAGCCATTTTCTGCTTTTTCGCCTTTGGCTTATTTCCACAATTTCTTTCTATTGAATCATTCCCTTTGGTTTGTAGAGGTGTAATCTAGACACAGTGGCCCTTCTTAAGCTTAAATGATCCATTTTATCACTATACTTCTTGCTGAGACATCACTTAGTAGTCATCAATGGAAGATTCACTCTCTTGATACTTTTCCACTAGTGGAGAAGCTCAAACCTAATTCTCCGCCAAGCTGCAAAATGAAGAATTGTGGCTACATACATCAATTGTGTGTAATACTGATGTTAGAAATATTTGAACCATAGCCTTTACCAGATGGGGAACTTAACCTACCCAAATAATACATGAACTCAGACACACATTCCCTCTGGCTTACAAAAGAGAAGGCAATTCGGAAAAATCTGGTAAAGGCTCCCTAGCCTAAGGGAAAGATTTCTAGACTTAGACTCAGGACTAGCAAGAAGCTAGCAATACCACCACTATACATTAAACACTCAATTTTGTCTGAAAGGTATGTGGACCAAAAGTGGGGCAATAGTTCCTTTCCCATAAGACAACAACACCATTTACCTGGCCCAAGAGATTATTGACCAGATAAAGGTCTGGGATTTTTACCT
The DNA here is from genome assembly GCA_018584345.1 of Thuja plicata. NCBI lineage: Eukaryota > Viridiplantae > Streptophyta > Pinopsida > Cupressales > Cupressaceae > Thuja > Thuja plicata. The sequence continues at coordinate 1,529,298 of MU228207.1, forward strand.
CTAAGAATTGCCTTACAGCCTTGATCTGCTCTGTGATCCACCCATCTATAGCCTGTGCCTTCTTTTTCATGGCCCTAGAGCATCCGTGTCACCCTATGGAAGCAGTGGTCTGGAAGTGGAGGCTTTCAAATGAATCTTGGCTAGTGGTTGTGTAAGTTCTATGAGAAGCCTGAGGAGATTTTCATTTTTCTCTCTTTCCTCCTTTAACTTCTACACATGTTTATCATATTGGGTTTCAACTGCCCGTGTTGCCTCTCTTAGAAGTTCTAGCTCACCCTGCTTATCTCTCCTCCCTAGAGGCACTTCATTGACTGCATATTCTTCAGCCCTTATGGTTGCTGCATCTTTATCTAGGCGATGGGTTGCAACTATTGCAACTATATTTCCTCCCATACCAGTCTAAAGGGTATGGACGGTCTGGGCCTTCTTGGGCTTTTTAGCCTCTACATTCTGGGCCATCATCTAGGCCAAAGAGAGGGGAACACATGTTGCCGCTGGGGCCTTTCTTTTCCTAGATTCTACCATCCATTATGGTGGCTGGGGCGGTCTCGCTGCTAAGGCCTAAATATTAGGGCCTTCTTGGGAGTCTGGTGGTGTATCCCCAGTATCTATAGTCACATCAGACTCTTTTTCCTTATCCTGTTCCTCAGGGTCCTCAGTGTCTTCTACCCTGGTGGTGTTCTCTTTTGTGATGTTAGGGTCCCCATCTCCACTGACACCAGCATCATCTGTATCACCGTGGTTCTTCCCATCCTTTTCAGCATCTGTTGAATCAATATTTGTATCTTCGGGGTTCTTCCCCTCATCCTACTGCTATTGTTAATCTTCGACGTCATTCACTGGGACATCTTTCTACATGGGCACATCATCTAGAGGAGGCGGAGGTGTCTAGCCAATGTTTGACTGTTGGGCTGCTAAGACCACCTCACCGAATGTCATACTCTGGGACACTTGATCACCTAGAGTAACTGAAGGCATTTGAAGTGTGACAGTTGGGGGTACGATTGATCTCATAGGTTCAATTTCCCCAGTTGTTAATTGCTCATCATTTTTTTGCCTTGGATTTGTCTTAGTCCCCTGGATCAGTGTTTCCTCCACATCTTGTGGATCCTTTTGTGCTTCTTCCTGCTCTAACTCTTTTTCACATTCTCGGACCTCTTGCTCTAGGACCACCTCCTTTTTTGGTGTCTCCCCTTCATCAAGGATTATCGCTACTTCTTGTGTGACAATTTATTCTACCGCCTTCCCTATCTCCCCCTGGAATTTTGTCTTGTTCATCTGTCCCGAAGATGTCGTCGAAGTCATCATGTAGAGGGGAGGTCTCTGGGAGATTCTCTGGTTCAGGGGAGTCTGAACTAACTTCCACTAGGGGAACATTGGGCATGCCGAGGCCTGTGTCTGTGCTCGGTGGATTGTCTAACCTTTGCTTCTTTCTTCTTAATTGTAATGGATCCCGGACATCCAAAATGTCTGCAAACTGCACCTTGGCCTCTGTCTGCTGGCTCATGAGTGCTGTTAATGAAGGGGATCCTACCAGGTGAGAAAATCCCACTGGAGTTACTAGGAGACCGCGGGTGAGTTGGGCGCTTATTTTTTGGCTCATATGTCTAGATGCCTCCAGTTGATCATGAATTTTCTCCAAAATGGGGATCGAACCTTGGGGAGTAACTTGGGGTGGGGTGTCTTTCTTTTCCTTCCCCTTATCCTTACTTGGTCCCGTAGCTCCGGAGGTCGAAGTAGACCCCCGTAAGATTGGACTCTTATAGGTGCTCCTCTTGCACACTTACTCAAAATACTTATGACTATTCTCAATGATGCTGCGACTCACATCCTCAATTGTAAAATTCTTTGGGGTGTCCCAATCCACCAGAGGGAGATCTAACTTGTCGATCCCCTGGTCTTTGTATGCTGGGTCCTCCAAAGGCCCGTTGTCTAAAAAGTCTTTTGGAAAGGACCTAAGGCCTTTGGACATCCACTAATATTGTCGGGCCCAGAGATCAAAACCATCCTGACAATCTGCCCAGAAATCTTTGATGTGAACTTTATGTGGTGCAGATGCCTGAGAAGTGCCTGTCTTATCTTATCAATCAGATCAAAATTGTTTCTGGTAAGGTGGAGTTCTGCCAGTCCTAGACTCTTCAATTCATTATCGGCCTCCTTGGCCACTGTGATACTGCAAGAATAGTTCCCGTAAGTGATTGGGAATGGAATGGATGTAACCTTCTTCAAGGAAAAGAATGCGTAGAGTTCCAGGATTTGCTTGCAGAACTCCAAAAGAATAATCCTATCCCCGCAATTCTTGGGGAGTAGGTAGGGCTTCCAAGAGAAGTCGGTCACCCAAATATAAGTATGCTACTGGAACTAAATGAAATAATTGCTGTATGTTATTACCAAGGTCATCGCCTCCTGTGAGAACCGGTGCCTGGAATACTGAGTAAGTGTCAAAATGTTATGGAAAATGAATGTGTCATTTACCCTGCAAAAATGGGGGAAAGAGGCTTCCCACTAGATCCAGGGATAATGTTCCCACAGGACAAGCTGGATGAGACCATTCCTGAGAATGCCCACTATTTGCAAACCCCAAAGAGTGGCTCTCTATTGGGCCAACACCCATAATACATATGAAGTCATGTGGCACTTCAAATTACAGAGGACATTCTTCAGCTGGAAGTCTACATGATTGGCAATGATGGTCACTCGGTCGAAGGTCTGACTATAGGTGGTGATGCAGTAAAGGAAATAATACATCCATGATAAAAAGTCCTTGGCATGGGCTCTCTGAAGAGTCTGCACAAAATGATGATTCCTGCCTGTATACATTCTTTAAAGTCTCCGTGGGGAATCTCCAACTTCATATTCTTTTAGTCCCTTCTCAGGGACTTTAGCCAGTGACTATTGAGATGTTTCCCAGCGAGAGTGGAAATTTATTCAAACTTCTATGGTGATGCAGACCGGGAAATAATAATGGCTCCCTTGCCTTGGGGGATTCCCAACCCCGAAGCAAAAGTGGCGGCATCCAAAGTGACAATGGCCGCTAGGTAGTTCAATGATAGAGAATCGACAAGAAAAACAACCCAGGTGGGAGCGTTGTAATTCCTTGCCAATTGAAGGATCAACTCTGGTGCTTGCATTGAGTAGGAGAAACATGCAGCTTTGATGATGTCGGAGGCAGCCACGTTCTTCGCCATATCATCTTTGGCAACCCTCTATTGGTACATTGTTTGGACAAGGCCCTGCAATTCAACCCATAGTCTGAGCTCTGTGTCTGTGATCTCTTGTAGCTTGGAGTCCACTTTAGAGCCCACAAGAACAACCTCCCTTAGGTATTTGGAGGTTAATGGTAGCTTGGCCAGCATCTTCTTGGCCTTTGTTTTTATGGCCACCCGAGTGGAGGTAGTTGGAAGCTCCGGACTTCCAGGAGGAGTTGTTACTTCAAACATCTTATTGGATAACCTGCAAACTATATGACCAAAGAACCGTCAATACATGTGATAATAATATAAGCAATTTTATGGACTTCGGAGAGGTCATCACCATTTTGAACCTGTTTCAAAAGATGTTAGTATGCATCAAAATCTCAGACTATAGTGATTGATCGTGACTGGATTTTGATCGATACCTAGGGGTTCTAGGGTATCAGTTTAGATGATAATAGGATGGTAGTCAGACAATGTCTAATGGATAACCCTCACACAACACCCCTTTTCATCCATCTTCACATTGATTAAATCCTTTTTACAACAAAACCTATCAATTCTATTGTAGATCCTCTTGCACCCCTATCATAAATTGCACCAAGTGTGCCAAATCTCTTTGTGCTCATCTTTCTTACTATCCAGAGGGTCCAAAAGTGTAAGTTTGTTATTCATCTGATACTAGAATAATTTTTCATTAGGTTTCCATTCAAATTTAGTCCCTTCCACCTTATCTTGTGCACGCTCCACAAAGGATCTCAGGAATATCCTCCAACTATGACACCCAATTCCAAAGTTCAATATGCTCCCCATGGTCATTAGGGGCATATATGGAGGTAACTCCAAAGTTTTGATATTTGTAATTCATAATAATCCACACAACTCGGTTACACGAAGAGAAACCCCACCCGATCACAAATTTGGTGGGCATTTCTAATTACAATTAAATATGGTATCCCACCTTTCCCTTTGGAATTATTGGTGGAAAGATGATCTAATTCCCTCCAAATACATTTTAGGTTAATATCTAGGGAGAAATAAAAAAACTTACATTTCCTTTAGCAGGAGTATATCAACATTCTTTTTCATCTTTAAGAACCTCTAGACTAGATACTTTCTATCTGGGGACTCCAGTCCCCTAGCATTCTAAGATACATAGTTCAAATCCATTAGACCTCAATGTCCATTGGATCCCTAGAGCATTTGTAATACTTGGGTAGTTGACCTTTTTTATTCAACTTATCGTATTTCTTAGCAAAAGATTCATTGGGCTTTCTCCTCTTTCTTTTAAATTCTAATACTTGATATACTCCTAGGGGAAAGGGAATGGTTTTTCTACATTTCTTTGTGCACTTCTTCTTCTTCTTCTTCCTGGATCCAAATTATTCCATGGCATCCTCTATTAGCTCAACTAAGGTTGGGCCCTTATATGGGGCAATTACCCATTTCTCCCTCTCCTCCAAACCTTTTTTGTCCACCTCTCCAACTTCTAGACTCATCTCTTCACCATCCTTATCAAGGGTGGAAGTGGAGTCTTGGACAACATGGTCTACATCACAATCAGATCCAAAGGGATGACCGAAATGTTAGAGTAGTCATAGTTAGCTAATAATTAAATGATTTAATTATTAGCCTATTATACTCTTTAGTGCTTAAGTTTCACTTAGGCAGTTTCTATTTTCTTAGAGTTTCCCTTTTAGGGTTTCGGTATCCTTTATAAGGATTCACCGCTTTGTATTTCATAAGTAGATTGTAATTTCACTTTGTTAATAGAAGATTATTTCTTGCAACATACTTTTTTAGTCTTTGGGCTATTGGCTGCCATAGCTTTCTGTCTTCTGTCTTCATTCTTGTAGCAGTCTTTGCATGCAGGTATTCTTGGGAAGATTTGCAGTTTAGCAAATCTAACATGGTATCAGAGCTCGCCTGCAGCTGGCTGTTTGAGTTTTCTTTGAAGTGTTCGAGGGTTTGAAGTTTGCCAGGCTTTTTCTGGCATTTTTGTGTGGATTTACGGGGGACCTTTATTTCTGGTCACTTTGGGCCCAAACAGACACTATCATTGCGTCCAGAAGGCCCAAAAACCCCAGAATCCATATAAGGCTCGTCCGATTTGGATACCGGAGCCTCTAGGAGAATTTTTTGGCCTCCTAAGGGCCGTACGGCACGAGAAACGAGGCAAAATCAGGAAAAAATTCAAAATTTTTTTTTTTAATGGTTTTTGGGCGCGCCGCCCCCGCGCCACCCATGCGCCACCTAGGGCTACCGCGCCACCACCCTGCCCCTCTCGGGCCCCGCCGCCTCCGGCCCCTCCGGCCGCCGCCACCTCTCAGCGGCCCCTGCCTTCGGCCGCCGCCACCTCCCGATGGCCCCCGCCTCCGGCCTCCGCTGCTCTGCGGCCCAGCCCCGCCGCCCAGTCTGCACCGCTCCTCTCTGTGACCGCCGGCCCCTGGCCCGAGCTCCGCTCCGCTAGCTTCCGTCCGCTGCTCCGCTGGTGGCGGGACCGTTTCAGCCCCCACGGGAAGTTTAGCCCAGGCGGCAGGTCACATGCGTGACTAGGGGCTCCAGGACAGCCCCCTGAGCGCGCCATGCGCCTGGGGGCCCTGTTTTTTTAGCCCCAGGGGCTTAATTTTTTTTCCTGGGGCCCTTTTTAACCTACCTGGATGTTTTTCGCTCTACAGGGAGCATACGGGGGTCTTTTTCTGACTTCCATATACCATCGGAAAACTCTTTCCGAGAACTTTCCGATGGTGGAGGTTAGGGTTTTTGGTTCCATTGTTTCAATAGCATTTTTTTCTGTTGAAGTCTGATATCTCTTTTTGCCTTCTGGGAGTCATATCTGGCTCATCCGGACTCCTTTTTTGGCAAACGAGATATCGTCAGAAAGCTGGTTTAGTATGCTATTCAGTGGCAGAGGTTATTTTTCCAGATTCTACTCTGAGTTTTCACTCCTTTGTGTTTGGCAGTTTATGCCCTCTGGTGGATTGCTTGGTTCTACAGGTCCTGGGATCTCTTCTTCTGAGTTCATAGCTCACTCTTCTTTCTGACTTCTGAGCTTGTATGCTCTTTTGATGCATTCTTTATTCTGTAAACGCACTGAGATAAAGTGCCTACTTCTGCATTCTAGGATATTGTACACCTTGTTCAATTTTTATACTCGCACAGTGTTATAAAGTGCCATGGGGGGTCATGATGTTTATGTCGCTTTAGGCGCATCCACCTTTGTCAAGTGAGCATACCTTCCATGAAATTAGCCCATGTTGTGTGTCTGTGACACCGCCCTTTATCCTGTGTGTGTGCTTCTATTGCACTGTTGGTGTTCCTGGTTCTTCTTCTGCAGATGTTTCTAGCATTGCATTTTAGTGTTCCTGTCACCTCTCCCTGTTCAGCATTATGGGGGGGGTCCACCTATTAGTTCTATTGCTTCCTGGTTCGATTGATCAGCTCTTCAAACAATTGTCTTCTCTACCTGATCATGCACTTCAGTGGGGGTTCCAGCAGTATCTTCTGACAGAGTTTTCAGACATGCTTCAGAGATGCTTCTTGCTCTTTTCTTGTTCCTTTCTCTGGGACATCTTTTCCCTAGATTGAAGGCTTTGT
>MU228207.1:1570517-1615151 GCA_018584345.1 Thuja plicata
TTGCTGAAAGCTTCTCTAACAGCAACCTAGTGAAACATGGAATCAACCTCCAAGCTGTGGGACTTGAACTACGAGATTGAATCTCCGGAGAAGGCCAGCTTCCTCTACTATCAGGATGCACCTAAAAATATCTCTTGCAAGGAAAAGGGAGAAGGAGATGCAGAAAACCAAACTGCTTGAAAAGGGAAGGGTGATACACCAAGATAGGGCCTACTTTCTTCTGCCTTGAAACTGCACTACATCCATATAACTCAATTAACACAACTTCTACCACATGATTCTTAGCAAACATGTGAGGGTCAGAGACTAAAATTACTACAAGGGAAGAGAAAAATTCACAATACAGTAATCCAAGAGAAATAGACGCAACACACAATGAACCAGAATCAGCTTGATCAATAAGGGGGAAAACATCTACATAGTTATTGATTGCAAAAGAGGATAAACATGAATTACACAGAACGAGGCACAAGGTAATTATAATAATAGCAAGCTGTCATAGAACCAGAAGAGAAGCAGATGGATGAAAGAATTAGACACAGGAGAAAAATACTACAAGTATCAGAAAGTTGCCAATAAAGCATGCCTTCTACATTCTTCCAACTCTTTTAAGATGAGTCTTCAACTCATATTTATACACTTCAAAGCCAACTGCATTTTTAGCAATAACTTCCTGATCAAATCTTTTCTTGTCCAGCCACCGCTTACCCCTGAAAGTCATCTCTTCAAAATATCAACATAAATGCTCCTCTGCAGAAGCGGTCATATCCCTCTAGAAGAGTTGCAAAAGTCTTTGAAATACAATAACTGTTCTGCAGACTTTATCAACTGTATGCTCTGATCCTTTCAAAATCTGATCTTTTGCAAAAAATCTGATTCGTTCCCTTCAAGAAGTATTCTCCTTTTACTTGGTCATACCTTGAATCTCGTCCTGTTAACCATCATTGAAACAAATCTACCTAAAAATCGACAGACTGCCCTGTTCATGACCCCTGTGACTAGAAACCTCTCTGATCAAATCTGGAACATGAGCAAACAGAAACCATGGCTGCCGAGTGTTCTCCCCTGTCATCTTGCCGCCAGAAATTCAAATTCAAAGTCCTGCGACCTAGCGACCAACGGCTAGTCTCCTTGTCGCGAGCACTTTTTCTTAACCAAGGTTTAATCTCTAGACTAGGCGACAAAGGTCTTTCTTTACCTCGGCTGACCCAAGCTCAGATCCAGCGACAAGGCGACTATAATGAAAATCTGAGTCGCACAGGGTTAACCTTAACTCAGTATTCTTCTCCAGACTATGCGACAAGTCGTTGTTCTTATTTTCATGATCTCTTTGGTCGCTTAGTCGGGAGATCCTGTGTCTTTACCTTTCACTTGAAGCACGTGCCTTTTTTCTGTTCACAGTGACCTTGCGACATACCTTAATCACTTAGTCGGAAGGACTTTTTCCTTAGGGCACTTTTATCACCAGACTTCGCGACTGAGGACAAACATACCTTAGTCTTGTTATCACGTGATCCATTTCCTTCATCAAGTGATCACCCGAAAACCATTAGTTCTGTGACAGATGTCATCTTTTCTTTCGTCCACTTTATACATACTTGAAATCTGACTCACCGCTCTGATCTGGCAACATCCCGACTGAGGGAAATCTCTTAGCATGAAACCGTTAGTTGCTGGGTCGGGACTGTTTATCCATTAACTGCCAATCATCACGAGACCACACGACTGAAGCAAGAGCTTAACTGTTTGACTGAGCTAATCAAGCGATCATGCGACATGAAGTAAGCGCAAGGTTGGGAGACATTTCTTTGACTTGCCATTTCTTCTTGCGATCACCCGACTGAAGGTGGGTCCCGTTCTTTTAAAAGCTTGTATCATGAGTTCAAGTGACAACCCGACTGAAAGGAAATCGCTAAGTCTCGAGTCACTAAGAGAATATTCCATTTCTTAACAAGACTACGTGACACAAGGCAAAAGCAAAGTCAGGAGATGAAAGGGAATATTCGCTGAGGGTCACGCGATCACTCGACTGACTTAAAGCACATGTCTTAAGTGGCTGAAAAAGGTAACGAGGAAATATAATGAGCCAAGGCTTAGGGTTTATTATCTCGTTTTCATGAGAGAGACTTAGGGTTTCAGGGGTTCTGAGGATTTAGAGCAAAGTGCACCAGGGGGAAAAAATGGGCAACAAGTACTTCAATGGATCAATGTGTTCTATCAACTTTGTTTGATGGATCAACATGTAATGTATTAAATTCTGGAAAGAAAAGACTACTGTGAGGAATAACTTTTAATTTGTGAGTAATTTATCTCATAGCCCACCAAAGTTCTACTGAGGTAGTAAACAACTCTTTCCTTGCCTTGGTCATCATGTTGTGCCAAGAGAACTCCTAGTGCTGACTCAGTTGTTGAGATATATAAAAGTAGTGGCCTGTCTGGAACGAGTGGCACCAATATGGTTGACTTCAATAAATAATCATTGAATGTGTTAAAGGCTTGCTCACATTGTTCTGTCCATATGAAGGTCACATCTTTGTGTATTAGATGCTGGAATGGGTGACACTTGTCCGCTAGTTGGGCAATGAATCACCTGATAGATTGAATTCTTCCTTGTAGACTGCTTAATTTCCTTAGTTTGGTTGGTGGTGGCATGTCAAGGATGGCCTTGACCTTTTCTGGGTCTACTTCGATGCCTCTATGTGATATAATGAATCTCAAAATCTTTCCAGCAGTAACACCGAATGCACACTTTTTTGGATTTAGTCTAACCTTGTATTCCTGCATTTAATCAAATATTGGTCCCAACACTTGTAGGTGAGTCTCCCTGAGCATTGATTTGGCTAGTATGTCATCGACATAGTCTTCCATTTTTTAATGAATTAAATCATGGAATATCGTGGTCATTGCCCTTTGATATGTTGCTCCTATATTTTAAAGGCCAAATGGCATTAAGCTCTAGTAGTAAGTACCCCAAGCACATGTAAATGCAGTCTTGAGTTGGTCCTCTAGTGCAATTCTAATTTGGTTATATTCTGAGAAGTCGTCCATGAGTGATAACATTTGGTGTCTTACTGTTAGATTGACTATCATGTCAATATTTGGTAGGGGAAAGTCGTCCTTGGGACAAGCTTTGTTTAGATTTATGAAATCTGTGCAAATATGAATTTGACCATTGTGTTTGGTTACTGGTACCAAATTGGATATCTGATCTGCATATGGAATTGGTCGTATGAAACCTGCATCTAGGAGTTTCTTCAACTCTTCTTTGACAAGTAAAGCGACATGTAGATGCATCTTTCTCAATTTTTTCTTGACAAGTTTTGCATTTGGTAACAATGGTAGATGATGTAACACTAGCTCTGGATCTAACACTAGCTCTGGATCTAGACTTGGCATGTCTAAGTAGGACCATGCAAATTTGATTTTCCTTTCCTTGAAGAATCTAATGAACTATTCTTGTTCTTCTAATGTAAGTGATTTTTCCAAATAGATATTTTTGGGGTTCTTTTCATCACCTATGTTGACTTCTTCTGTTTCCTCAGCTAGTAATGTTGAATTTTCCTCTGTTAAGGGGAGGAGTTCCTGCTTTCCATCCTCTGGTGCCTCGGAGAGGTTTTCACCAGAAGATACATCTTTTATTATTTTTTTTCTCATTTTTAAAGTTAGAAAGCACCTTGTAGTTTTCACTTACTGCCTATTTTTTTTCTTTTTCTTTTTCTTTTTCTTTTTTGACTAGAAAGAGGAGCTTCCTCCCCAAAATAGACTAATCTGTTGAGGTCAATAGAGAAACTTGATTTGTGGTCCCCTTATGGAATACCCTCTCTGAGTCCCATGAAGTCTGTAATGGATTCATCATTCTCAAAGAGATCTATGTCAGGTTGTCCTTGTTGATCCCATTCTATCAGTTCATGGTGTACTAGACAAAGGTGTAGAAGTTGATAAATGCAACTTCACCCAAGATCACCTGCATGCAAACCTGTCACGAGAAGAAGCAAGAGACAAAAGACAGAAGAATCTATGGCGGCCAAAAGGCCAGAGACAGGAAAATCATGTTGCAAGAAAAAGCTTCTATTAACAAAATGAAATTACAATATAATCTCCTTATGAAATACAAAGTGGTGAATCCTTATAAAGGATACTGAAACCCTAAAAGGGAAACTCTAAGAAATAGAAAATTGCCTAAGTATAACTTAAGCAAAGAGTAGATAGACTAATAATTAACTGATTTAATTATTAGCTATACTAGACTACTCTAACACCCCCCCTTAAGTGTAACTTAGGGAGAAGCAAAATAGCTAAACTACTGCAGAAAGCAGGAAAGATGGGTCCTGGCAACAAGGCCTGATCAGGTACCCAAAACAAGAAAGCAAACTAGATGAAGGAAATTGAGCCTTCAATCTAGGGAAAAGAAGTCGCAGAGAAAGGAACAAGAAAGAGCAGGAAGCATCTCCGAAGCATGAACTGAAAACTATGTCAAAAGGAAACTGCTGGAACCCCCACTGAAGTGCATGACCAGGTAGAGAAGACAAATGTCTGAAGAGCTGATCAATCGAACCAGGAATCAATAGAACCAACAGGTGAACCCCCCCCCATAATGCTGAACTGGGAGAGGTGATAGGAACACTGAAATACAATGCCAGAAACATCTGCAAAAGAAGAACCAGGAACACCAACATTGCAACAGAAGTAAAAACACAGGATAAAGGGTAGTGTCATCAACACACAGCATGGGCTAATGTCATGGAAGGTACGCTCACTTGACAAAAGTGGATGCGCCTAAAGCGGCAAAAATATCATAACCCCCCATGGCACTTTATAACAAAGTGCGAGTACATCAACCATACAAGGTGTATAAGATCCTAGATATGCAGAAGAAGGCACTTTATCTCAGTGCATTTATAGAATAAAGAATGAATCAGAAGGAGCATACAAGCTCAGATGTCAGGAAGAAGAGTGAGCTATGAAATCAGAAGAAGAGATCCCAGGACCTATAGAACCAAGCAATCCACCAGAGGGCATAAACTGCCAAACTCAGAGGAGAGAAAACCCAGAGTAGAATCTAGAAAAATACCTTTGCAACTGAATAGAACACTGAACCAGCTTTCCGACGATATCTTGTTTGCCAAAAACGGAGTCCGGATGAGCCAGATATGGCTCCCGGAAGGCAAAAAAGACATCAAACTTTGACAGCAAAAAATACTATCAAAAAAGTAGAACCTAAAACCCTAACCTCCATCATTGGAAAGTGCTTAGAAAGAGCTTTTCGACGATATATGGAAGTCAGAAAAAGACCCCCGTATGCTCAAGATAGAGCAAAAAAAGCCTAGGTACCCCCAAAAAACCAAAAAAGGTTGCAAAAAGGCCCCAGGGGCTAAAAATATTGGGCCCCCGAGCGCATGGCGTGTGCCAGGGGCTTAACCCTGGCCCACGGTCACCATGTGACCGTGCACTATGTTTAAAAATCCCATGGGGGCTATTACAAAATGCGCCACCTGGGGCGGCGCACAGAGCGGCGGGTGGGTGTTCGGCGGGCAGAGCAACCGCAGTGAGGGGCCGCTGAGGTGGCGGAGTGCAGGAGGTTAGCGGGGGCCGCGACAGAGGGCGACGGGCCACTGCGGAGGAGGGCTGGCGGGCCGGTGGGGCGGCTGGGGCCGCGGAGCGGTGGCAGGTGGCCGCTGGGCGGCGCGGGGAGAATGCGCAGCCGGGGCCCGGGCCGCGGTGGTGCGGCGACGGCGCCCATGAAAAAACATTGGCCAAGCTGCTTAACACGCCAAAAAACCTTGAAAAAGTAGGTTTTTTTAAATTTTTTTAAAATTTTTGCCTCAGTTTTTGTGGCGTACGACACAATTTTTTTTTTTTGCCTCAGAGCCCAGTAGTCCAAAATGGACAAATTTTATGTCATTTCTGGGGTTTTGGGGTCCTCTGAGCTCAATGGGAGTGTCTGTTTGAGCTCAAAGTGACCATAACCAAAGCCTTCCCCTGAAACACAACAAAAAATATTGAAAAAGCTTTGAAACCCTCTGTGACTGAAATGCTTCAACAAAACTCGAACATCGAATAACAGGAAAGCTCTGATACCATGTAGAAGTTGATAAACGCAACTTCACCCAAGATCACCTGCATGCAAACCTGTCACGAGAAGAAGCAAGAGACAGAAGACAGAAGAATCTATGGCGGCCAAAAGACCAGAGACAGGAAAATCATGTTGCAAGAAAAAGCTTCTATTAACAAAATGAAATTACAATACAATCTCCTTATGAAATACAAAGTGGTGAATCCTTATAAAGGATACTGAAACCCTAAAAGGGAAACTCTAAGAAATAGAAACTTGCCTAAGTATAACTTAAGCAAAGAGTAGATAGACTAATAATTAACTGATTTAATTATTAGCTATACTAGACTACTCTAACAAAAGGTCCTCGTGGGGGGATGACTATGCTTGGGTAAATGGGACTACAATGATAGTTTCAACAAACCAAGAATGTGATGTGGATGCACCACTTAAGGAATTTTTATTGATATGTTTATCAATACATGGTTGGTCTTCTATGGTCATTTGGTCAAACATATCTTCAAGGTCTATAGTACTGGCTGACTGAGGGGAATAGTCTGGGATGGTTGGTTTAGAATTGTGGAGGGATCTCCACTTGTACCCATGGGAATCGGTAGCGCTGGAATGATCATTGGATGTATCACTTCCCTTGTCATCTTAGATAGCTTGGTAAAGGTTCAATTGGGAATAAGAGGTTCCACTTCCAATGGCAATAACTGCTGGAGTATGTTGTTGATTAAATCACGTTCTAGATTTTTCCTCTAGTGTAATTCTGCAATTTGCTCTTGGTCTATGGGTATGTATTGGGTGGTAGTACTAGTTCTATTTTTCCCATAGCCTAACCCTCTCTTGTTTCTCTAGGTTGGAAGTAAAGACAGTTCCATTAAGCCTTGTTGTCTTGTCCCTAGACCAGTCGTACCATCATACCCAAATTTCTATAGCATTTTGAAGCCGACTCCATATTTTGATACAAGTATGTGTTCTTGAAGTTTTTATTGCGGGTCTTGATATAACTAAGTGTTTATATCTAGATCAAAAGGGTTCTCTTCTGCAATGTCCCCCCATTTGAAAAATGTGGTTGGTGGACATTTAAATAGAATTGGTTCAAGAGTTTCAGGTGTTTCCACTTGTTGAGGCATCTAATATGACCTTGGGCTTTGAGGCATGTTAGTGATGGTGAAAGATTCCTCATAGCTATACTCACCACATCCTTTTTCTGTAACTGATATCTTCCCCATCCTTCTTGTTATATCTTTGGGAATAGAATATCCAGCGAAAGGAATGCTTGCCTCCTAATTTGAAGGTACTTGATTGTCGGTACTACTTCTAAGGGTGTTGTAGTATTGGAATAGGTTTGGATCTCCCTCAATTATTATCTATGCTCCCTAGAATGGGAACTTGATGCACTCGTGATAAGTTGAGGGTAAGACTTGCATCTCATGGATCCACAACCTTCCTACTAACATGTTATATCCCAAATCTAGGTCTAGGATTTGAAATGGGGTGTTCTTTATGACTGGGCCTATCTTGACTGGTAGTATGAGGATATCTTTTGAAGACCTTTCCTCCTTGTCATATGCCCTAATATTTATTCTCCTTGTAACATCAATGTTGGATTCAAAATAGCCCAAGGTTTTTATTACTTTCAAAGTACATGTGTTTAACCTGGCTCCACCATCAATGAGGACCCTTTGGATAGTGTGTTTGTGAACATGGATAAGAAGATGCAAGGGATCATTATGCATAGTCTTGTGCGGTGGCACATCATGGTCTATAAAGGTTGCATGCTTGTTGGAAGCAATGTAGTTCACCATGGTTTGAAATTTCTCTGGAGTTATGTACCTTGGGACAACTACATTTTGAAGTGCTTGATCGAGAGCTTTCTTATGCTATGGGGATATGTGCAAAAGGCTAAACATAGATATCTGGATAGGTGTGTGCTTTAGCTGTTCCACAAGACTAGTTTGTGGATTGGAGGCTATGGGAGAATTATCTGGTGTAGCTGATGTGGAAGGTTCTCCTTGTAAGACAACTTTGGAATGACACATGGTGACAACGCATTTGGCATTTGGATTTTTGATAGTAATTGTAACTACATGGACATCTGAAGGATTGATGTAATTGATGGTGTTATCAGTGTTAGCATATGTGTAATTCACTTGTTTGGACTGTCCACTAGACCCTGAGGATTTCCCTTTGTTATGATCATGGAATGTATCATTGAAGATTGTGTGATCATTTGTACCCTTGGATTGGGAATTTGTGACATCCATAACCCCTGTGTTGATCAGATCTTGAATGACATTTTTCAATCGATAGCAGTTGGGTGTCTTGTGTCCTTTTACCTGATGGTATTCACAAAATTCATTATCATTCCACCACTTTGGTTTCACAGCACCATGTTTATATTCTCTGATTTTGGGTAGAGTGATAGTATTGGATTGTATCAACTTTCTTAAGGCTGACTCTATCGACTCCCCCAATGGTGTGTATTCTCGATTAGGAAACATAAACCTTTGTGGGTGTTGTGGGTTGGGTTTATTGTTAGACACAGATGCTGCTTTCACAGTGGGTGTTTGATTTTGAGCATTTAATTGATGAGTGTTCACCATGGGTTTCTGATTTTTCATAGGTACTCCTTGTAGTGAAACCTTGGGTTGAGCATACTTGACTATCTTTACGTCAATAAAACCAACATTAGTGAAATTTTTGTTCTTGTTCCACCACTTGGCTTTATCTGTTGCATTTTTTTGTGTTTTTCTGGGTAGGGTCTGCAAGGATACCTCTCTTGACTAGGTTTTTCTCACAACAAACTCCTCATTTGATGAGTTCCTTGAAGTTAGGAGCGAGCTACAATTCTGTGGTAAATGACATAGCTGGGATCAAATTGTCAACGAACATGACTATGAGGTTTTTCTTGGGCATGTCATACATTATTTTATTTGAAGTGTTCCTCCACCTTTGTAAGAATTTAAAAAAGGATTCTCCATCTCTCTGTTTAATGTCGTAGAGGTCCTTGGTGCTGACCTTGCATTCGATGTTATGATGGAAGTGAGCAATGAATGTTTTGGCCAATTCTCCCCAAGATTGAATGCCATGGGGTAGATGTGAGAACCATTCCATTACTGTTTTGGCTAGAATCTATGGGAATAGTCACATTAGGTATGTTTTGTCATGTGAAACCTTAATGCAACTAGAAAAGAACTCTCTGATATGTTCTACAAGGTTGGTGTTGCCTCTATATTTATCAAATTTGGGTACCGAGAAATGAGTGGGAAACAAAGACATGTACAGTGAGTGATCAAAGGGGTATGGGTACAAATCCTTTGCTATGTAGGACTTGGTTTTCCCTTGATTTTGCATGTCCATCATTTAGGTTTGTAGACTTTGCACTTGCTGTATCAATGTGTTTGTCTGAGATTGAGGAAATTCGTGGCATTGAATCTCTGTGCCATGTTAGGTATGAGGATTCACCTATGTGTTCCTTAAGTTGGAACATATGATCTAGTCCTTGGGACTTGACATTGGTTTCCCAGTGTGTGAATATGATACTAGGGCATTTGACTGGTCCAAGATTGATGTTATTTTTATCATTATTGGGGTTGTTTTTGTTGTTGGGGTTGTTGTGATCCCTATAAAAGCAAACGTGTAGCTAGCCTTGGGTGGACGTTGACTGAATGTCAGATCCTCAGAGATTGATCCTTGTGGGAGTGAGGTATTGAGCCCAAGGCTAGAAGGGATAGACTGTAGTATTAGAACAGTCGCAAATGGGTTGCTTCTTATCTAGGGAATTAATGACACAACATGAGAGCTTGATGTAAAAGGCCATGAGGCTGATGCTTGAGATACACTAGTGACCAAGGGAGCTTTTAGTTGGGAGCCTGTCATGCTTTGTGTGGATGATGTGTTAGCTTGATTTGCAGAGCTAGTTTGGTTTGACACAGTCTACGCTGATGTCATTTTCATTGATGATAGGAAGATTTGGGATATCACAAGTTCCGTTTGAGAGGGTTGAGTTGTGTTTTGACCTGCTAGAGGGTTCTCAAGACACATGGTTGACACATTAAATTCAGCGGGGAGTTTGACCCCCTTTTTAATCAACATGGTTAAGAATCTTTTAGGATTTCTCTCTACAACAACATTAACAACTTTTGCGGAATTGGCGTATTTCTCTATGTCTTCAAGCTCCTCCTCTGTGACATCTTGGAACATTGTTGGTTTATGGAGATTTTCAACATAAAGAGCAGGACTAGTGTTTCTAAAAGGGTCATCATCTCGCTCTTGTTCCCACAGGGGAAATTGGTTAATATAGGACTCATCGGGTTGTGTTCTATCCTTTTACCTAGTGTAAGGTCCTCTATAGGGTGGGAGAGACATAGTGTTATCCAGATTTTTTGACAAAAATAAGTGATATAAAGCAAACAAAAAAGGATAACCTTTCTAGGAAAGTCTGAGTTATGTTTGACAAGGGTAATTCTAGGGATAGATTTTGGCTTCTCTTGATCTTGAACACTTGGCGATGTAAGATATGAATTCTGACTATTTCCTTAGATGAGACAAAGTTTCTGATATAGATTGGTGAATTTTTGAGATAACGGGATCAAGATAATCTAGTTTGAACTTTTGAACTAACAATGTTTAAACAATACTCATGCTATCAAAGAGGGATGATCTTTAATGTTTAGAAATTCAAACAATATTCTTCTCTTTTTCCTGGGATGTAGACACTAATCTTTCACACGAGATGGGGAATCTTTCCAAGGTTTTCAGGTAAAAATAGATGTTCAGATCTCTTGGTCAAGTGCGACAAACTTCCACCAATTACGACAAAGTGATAGGTCAACTATGGTAAATGATCACCGATTGCGATAATAAAAGGATCAACTGCGACAATAAATGGACCAATTGCAATAAAAATCCATCAATTCCAACAAGATGCGGGCAATTTCGCCAAAAGGAGATGGTTTGAAAATAGATATGAAATTTGGTGAATCTGTCGGATAAAAAGTTGATTTCTGGAATAAGGATTCTGATTGCAGAACAAGTTTGATGTTGACAGCCTAGACTTGAACACGTTGGACTCATTTTGATAGTTTTTGATGTTGGTTTTGCATTTTTAGAAACTGATCACACAAAAAACACAATAAACAATGTGTTTTATAAATCTAACACAGGTTTGAAACAAGGACAAACAGATTAATCTAGGTTAAAATTGGCTTCAAGATACAATATTATAGGCCCAATGCTTGGATGTTCGTTTGCTCACACAACAATTGTCACACTACTAGGACACGAAGGTCCACGACGTAGGCGTCTATGTTTTTGTCATTGCTATATATTTTTGTCATGCTAGTGAAGTTTTCTTTCACTACCACAATATCCTAGAACACATATATGTTGTGGATCTTGGAGGAGAATTTTGCAACCCCTTGCACTATAATAAGCTACTCATTCGTAGGCGAATCAAGTAGGTCTCTATTTAACAAGGTTGTAGTAGGGTCCGTGGAGTCTATCCAATCGGTTTGTACATGTGTGAATCACTTAAGAGCCTAGTTGACCATGCTGGCTACTTATAGATATTCACCTGATCTAGGCTATCATCAACACACCTTGCCTGAGCTTGGCTAGATATAAAATGGAGCTTTGGCTCGCATCTTGTTTATATACCGATCATAAGGATTGCCGGTTTAAGGTTGTTCTCTGAGGAAGAAGTGCATTCCCCAGACAAGCCTTTCTAAAAAAGTATTAAGGTTTTTAATCTAACAGATTTGTGCAAGTGCACCAATGACTCAAGACACAAGGTTAATCAATTAAATACTAAATTCCAAATGTGAACTAAGCTAATCACCTATACAAGCACAAGTGCTCAATTTTAAAGCCCAAAGTAGGTGATGATTTGCTTGTTTGATTTTAATGCACCAAACTGAAAGATTTTTTTTCCTTTGTTCAAATTTTAACCACCATGTCAATTTTAAGCACCAAATTGGAAAAGTGAGATTTGTGATGTTTGCATGTAGTGTTCTTTTTAAGCACCATCAATACAAGTGAATGAATTTTAGGTTGCTTTGTTAGATCTCTTTCCACGCCATAAACTGTCAAAAAGTGATTAGTACGGAAATATTCTATCTAATAATTGAAGAATATCTAGCAACTCTGGGATTGTTAAGACCATTAAGGCTAATGGTAACCTTGTACTTAGCTGCAAAATATTTGATAGAATCAAGATACCTGTTGTAATCTTCACTTTGATCTTCTGTTGCGATTGCCAAGATGACTCTTTGTTGCGTGCAGTAGTTAACAATTCTTCTTATGGTAGATCTCAATGATCTAGCACTTGGGATGTGTCTGATTATCTTCTTGGCCATTAGTCATTTCCTCAATCATGCACAAAAATAAAGAAAGAACACAAAAAAGGAAAACTTTTAAAAGATCTTTCTTTTTTTGAAAATAATTCTCATAAAAATTAAATATCAGAGAATAAAATCCCTATATAATTTCAAGACCTTTCCAAAAATGTAACATTTTTGATAAGAAATGCTAATTTGTGTCCAGAATTTTTTGTTAATGAAATATCATAAAAATTTTATAAAAATTCAGAAAAATCCAAATTTTGGACTGTAGCTTTCTTATGTCAACCAATACGTGTAAAAATAAAATTTAGATCATAATTCCTTAATTTGTGCCATAGGGACCCATTTTACAAAAACATGCCGGTTTTAAAAGATTTATTATTTTTGCAAAATAATTTCACAAAAATTAAAATCTCAGAGAATAAACCCGCTCTATAATCTCAAGAACTCTCTAAAAATGTAAATTTTTTAAAAATACACTTTGATTTATGCCCATAAATGATTTTTTTATGGAATATCATAAAATTTTTTATAAAACTCAGAAAAATTTGAATTTTGGTTTGTGGCCTCCTTAGATCAACGTCAACCTGCAAAAAACATTTCATAAAAATATTCCATGCGATTTGAAAGATATGACCAAATTTCATGCAGGTTGTAAGTTCACGTCGGGTTCACCAAAATGTGTGGGGTCAAATATGCACAAGCTCAAATAAGGGATTAGTAGTACCGAACTAAACAAAGAACAAACTAATAATCAACATAAAGCCCCACAAACAACATAAATGAAACTTTATCTATTGAAACTCAAATAAGCAATTATGCGCAAACCAATATTTAATCCAAGCCTCTGTTGTTTCTCTCTTCTCCTTCTGAAACATTGTTTTGATGGTGCTCATTGTTGATGTTGGCAACATTTATGACTTTTGAGATTCAAGAATATGATAAAATAGATTGATAATATGCGTTGATCACAATTCACTTGTAAAACCTGCATGATAGATGTGCTCTCAAAAACTGTGATCCTTCATTTGCGTTTGAAGGAGGTTTATATAGAGATTTCAGACTGATCGATGGTTGAGATTAAAGACAAATTTATTTTGGATGGATGAGATTCAATAAAACTGCTTTAAAACCAAATAAAACATATTGCTTTATTTGAAGAGTGGATGAAATTGAAGACTTAATTAGTATTGAATAATTAAAAAAATATTTAATTATGTGCAAGAGAGAAGATAATAAATAAAACAAAGATTTTATTTATTTTAGATGAAGTTTTCTTCAAAAATAAAATAAAATAAAATAAAATAAAACTTATTTAATTGGAGAAGATTATAGAAAAATAAATAAAATAAAGATTTTATTTATTTTTAGGAGAGAATTGTTTTCTTTAAATAATTTAAATAAATTAAAGAATTTATTTAATTATAGAAGATCAAGATAAATAAATAAAATAAATATTTTATTTATTTTTAGGAGACTTTGTTTTCTTTATTAAAAAAATTAAAGAATTCATTTAATTATAGAAGATTAAGATAAATAAATAAAATAAAGATTTTATTTATTTTTAGGAGATTTTGTTTTTATTGACAAAAACAAATAATTAACTAAATTAATGAATTCATTTAATTATAGAAGACTTAGTTAACTAATTAAGTGAGGAAAATGAAAGAAAATATTTAATTAAATAATAAAGATTATTTAATTAAAGTGGAGGAAATTGATTAATTAAATAATATTAAATAATAAAAATTATTTAATTAATATTAAAAGAAAATTAGATAATTAAATGATTAAAAATTATTTAATTATGAGAAGGGAGGGAAATGTTAATTTCTTAAATTTGACTTAGAAGAATGACACTAATTAATTAAATAATAAGAATTATTTAATCGATTAAGAAGAAAGTTCATTGCTTGTAGACATTGGACAATTTTAGGTGTCTATAATAACATGTTTGTATAGCCATAGAATCGTGAGAGTATTACAATTGCATGAATGTTTCTGTGGATTTCATTACTAATGGTAAATGTATATGCATACACATTAGTTTAAAATAATATTACACCCATATGAATCATTTTGCTAGCAGAAGTAGATAAAATTGCGCTATAGTCATTCATACCCCCCAAAAATAAGATGAATATATGTAAATATTTTGATTTATTGCAAATATAACTATTAAAAAATATAGAGAGATGAAAAAATAATCAATCACCAAGATCCACTGTATACAAAATACCTGTCACAAAAGCGAAGAATGGAGACAACTCATAATGATCCGAAAGATGAAATATTCATTCAGAGAGAGAATAGAGGGAATCACAAAAGAATTAATTATTACAAATAGATCAATCCTTATAAAGGAGATTGAACACGTGAAGGTGGAGAAACCTAGGTTGCATGATAATAATTAATAACAAAATTAATTATTATATGCCTAAAGTTTAGCTTAAGTGAACTAGAGATAAAAAATGACTTAATAATTAAATCAATAATGATTTAATTAATAAGTGAAAATACCTTTTTAACTCTAACACCCACCTTAAGATAAACTTGGGGAGAAGCTAAAAACCTAGAAACAACTACTGCAAGCAGGAAATGGGTCCCAAAAACATGGCCTAATTAGGTACCCAAGTACAAACAATCTCTGTAAAGAGGAGAAAATGAGAAAACTCAATTGGAAAAACCCCTCTCCGAAAAGAGATGAAGCCTTGTGAAGGACTGAAGAAGTCTCCAAACTAGAGAATGTCCCATAAAATAGGAACAAAGATCAAGTAGAGAAGACTGTAATTTGCACGAGTGCCCTCAAATGAAACAAATCGAATTAGGATGGCAAACAAAGGCAAACATCAAAACTTGAAGATATAGATGGCAAAAACACCAAAATCTGAAGAGCTGATAAAAAAAAGAATATGTTGAATACCACTGAAGCATGAAGCTGCAAACGCTGTCAAAGAACAACTGTTGGAACCTCCACTATAATAAAATCTAATTTGGTAGAGAAGATTGTACTCTATATGAGTGCCCTCAAATGACACTACTCGAATTAGGATGGCAAACAAAGAAAAAAATCAAAACTTGAAGATACATATGGAAAAAAACATCAAAGTCTGAATAGTTGATCAAAAGATGGAAGGATGCCTCCAAAATATGAATGAAAGAAGTGTCCATATGGTAAATGATCCATCTCACCCAAATGCATAGGTACCTAGCCAGTGCATCGACCTTGTACATAGGAACAAATACTGAATACATAGATTTCTTCATTAAACCAAGGAAGCATTAGAACCAACAAGAAATACCCCCATAGTGTTGAGCACAAAGAGGTATGACATGTACACTGAAAAAAGGATGTCAAGAATAACTGCAAGTCAAAGAAAGTACAAGCACATATAAAGGATGGTGTCGAGGATGATCAATCTCTGGACACACATAATGAGGCTAATGTCTTGGAAGGAACACTCACTTTTCAAAGGTAGATCAAACCCCCCATGACACTTTATTATGTAGTGCGAGTACAAATAGACACAAAACGTGCAAGATCCCAAGCATGCAATGGTGACACTTTATCTCACTACGTTTGAAAAAAATAAATGCTATATAAATAGATGTCTACAATGCTCAAAAATGAAAGAAAGCTATAAGAACATGTGTAGAAGCTAAAAAGGAGTCATCTCATGCAAGGAAAATGATGCCAACACCTGAAACATCCAAGATATATACCAGATTGCAAAAAAAACAAAAAATTAAATAAAATATACATGGAGAAAGTTCTGGCAATGAGACCTATACAAGAAGGAGAATAAAACTAGATTTCCAACAACATTTGGAAGTCAAAAAATGGAGTCTGGAGGAGCAAGATATGGCAACCATAGTGCAAAAAGGAACCTTGAATTTGACTGGAAAAAAACCCCGCAAGACAGAAAAATCAGAAAACCAAACCTACAAAATCAGGTTGGGCTCGGAACTAGTTTCCGACAATATCTCGTTTGGCAAAAAATGCCTCCGTTTGATCAAGTTATGAGAAAACAATCGACAGAAGGTAAAAAATAGGATGAACCCCAAGAAACCTCTACTAAATATAGCAGAGCCCCATTAAACTGGCCATGTCCTCCAAACTGGCGCTGCCTCCAAATCTTCGCCCAAATTTGGCAGAAAAAAGAAATTTGTTTTTTGTGAAAAAAAACAAATAAAAAAAATGAAATTGCTTTCTTTTAGAAAAAAAAACTATAGATATTATTTTTTAATAAAAACAATAAAAAAAAAAATATGGGGCTCGCGACCGAGGGCCAACACGGCTCCTTGGTGGCCTACGCGGTCCTTTGGGGGCCTGCGTGGCCTACTTGGGGCCCACGACCACCTGCGGGTGGGGAGGCCTCACCCCCTACCATGGCAGGTGGGTGGGGTACGACCCCACTGTAATTTTTTTTTTGTTTTTGCCAAAAAAATTTTCATGCAAAACCCCCCAAAAATATGGGTTTTTTAAATTTTTTTGAAAAATTCAAAAAATGAAATTTCATAATTTTTCACTCACCTTGAAAATCATGCCCAGAATAGGGTCATACGGACAATAATTTTTTGCCTCAGAATGCAACTTTGTCCAAATTTGACGTGTCTTATATGAAAATAGGGGTTTTTGGGTATTTTGAGCACAACCATGAGGTCAGTTTGTGCCCAAAGTGATCCAAAAAATAGCTCCCCTTAAGATCCACACACAAACCTCTGAAAACTTGAAACCCTTGACGCTCCAAAAAATCTTCAAAAAACTTAAGAATGAGCTGCAACAACAAGGCTCTGATACCATGTTAGAACTCAAAGAATTCAATCACCAAGATCCACATATGCAAAATACCTGTCGCAAAAGCAAAGAATTGAGACATAACTCATAATGATCTGAAAAATAAAATATTCATTTAGAGAGAGAATATAGGAAATTACAAAAGAATTAATAATTACAAAGAGATCAATCCTTATAAAGGAGATCGAACACTAGAAGGTGGAGAAACCTAGGTTACATGATAATAATTAATAATAGAATTAATTATTATATGCCTAAAGTTTAGCTTAAGTGAACTAGATATAAAAAGTGACTTAATAATTAAATCAATAACGATTTAATTAATAAGTGAAAATTCATTTTTAACTCCAACAAAGATTACCATAAATAAAATGCTATTATAATTGAATAGTTTTCTTAATTGAAATTATAAATCAAAAGTCTAATTTAAATGTTATATTATTCAGTAATAGTTTTAGAAATGTATTTAAAAATAAGAAACATTAGATGTCATTTTTTTGTATTCAATTGTGTTTGTTTAAATTGCTTGATATTTCAAATCATACTTAGGCATTAAGAAACACATTATTATTATAATTTTATCCAAATATATATATATATATATATATATATATAATTTGTTAAATGTAAAAAGATGTATTACTTTTTCAACTTATTTATTTTTTTATAAGCTACCGAACTTTCTATATTAATTTTAAATTATAATTTAAATTCTAAAATCTACATTTATATAAAATATCACATAGTACATATCAAAGTACCCATCACCAAATAGTTATTCAATGAGCATTATGTGGCTAGGATCCTACCTTATCCAACTCTTCTGCTAGAACAACTAAAACTTTGAACATTGATTTCAACAAATTTATTATTATTTCCCTGTCAACTGGCCTAGCAGCATAGAGATTATTTAGTTTCTATTTGCACGTGCACACACACACACACACGACCTTGCTTAAAATTACTCTAAGGAAACATTATTTTTTCATTGTCATTTAACTTGGAAATCAAGCCATTTTCTCTTCATTCACAATTTAATTGATTCACTCCCCATTGCCTATTAGGTATCCCAAACTCTCCACTATAGTATCCATCAATTCAATCCCCACTCCCTTTGAGATATTTTAAAAGTCATTTTTCACCATTTAGAATCTCCAATGCACATAATCTACAGTGACATCCCTATAAAATAAAATTATATATGTGAACCCTATCATTCAAAATATTCTCTTGTAAATGCTTCATCACACTACTTTCATAGACAATGCTAGCAAATATAACCCAAATTTGTTGACAGGAAGTGTAGGAAATTTAGGCATAATTTCTCACAATTGGCACAATCTCCTTTTTCATCATATAAATTGCAATAAAAAAGAATATATAGAAGTTTTAATCAAGTCTTTGGTGGTCCTAATCAAGTCTTTGGTGGTCTGTATTCAAGTTAATTTCTTAAAGATAAGGTTTCAACTTTTGGGCATTCACGAATCTCTCTATAGAGGCTGTCAAACACAAAGTGGTAAAAAAGTGGCCATTTTAAAGTGTCATCTAATACCCACTATGGTCTCACAACAATAGTCGTTCACTCAAAAATCCTAGTTCTTGTGGCCAAATGTCCCAGTAGTCGTTATGAAATGTTCCAATAGTGGTGCACAAATGAGCCAATTACCAACCAAAAAAGCTAGAAAATGATCAGCTATTAGTACATGTGTGATCAACTATTGGTGCATGTGTTATCATTTTTGGGGCTCCTCTAATATTAGTAATTGGGGGGTCAAGGTGACAAAAAGGTCATGATTATTGGACTTCCTGACGGTTACTGGGTCCTTTCCCATATAAATATGACAATTAAAAAGGTTTCTAAACTATTTTTTCTAGATTCTTTCCAATTTCCATAGGTTACTAGTTTTGATAAATATATCAAGAGGCAACCCCATGCATATCCTCTTTCTTTTACGAGACACACATATAGTTAGTTACTTCTAGATGTATTTATTTGGAAATCATCTCAATAATCTAAAAGTAAAAACAATTTAAAAGTTTTACAAGTTAAAACAATTTTAAATATTTCAGATAACATTTATAAACAAGTAGCTGTGAGTTCAAAAATCTCTCCAGTCGCAAGAAAATCTCTAATAAATATTAAAAAATAATGAGAAATATTTTTACAAATAATCAATAAAATGTAATTAATTTGGTCACCCTTTATCTAGTCATTAGAAAATTTGAAATTTATCAAGAAAAGTCCCTCCTTGATAAAATTTAGATTTTTGATAGTAGGATAAACGCCTCCCCTAATCTGAGTGAGATTAATGAAATTAGAAAAAAGACATTTGAATCAAAATAATAGAAAAGTTTGACTCATTTTTGTGCAAGCCTTTATAATTTTGGTATTTCATCCCTTAATTTTGCCTTCGTCCTTCATATTTCCACATTTATAGTTACAAGAGATGTCATGTTCTTCTCATTTGCTGCATCATTTCCTTTCTGAAACCCTACATAATCAAAGTAATGTGACTAAGAAAAAAGTATAATTGTGATTCTAAGATGAGACAATTCTTTAAAGTCTACACTCTAAAATCTAGGCTTCAAACTTTGCAACTTAACTCTCCAGAAAGACTTACAACAAATATTCTGCTACTCTCGGGAGCCTTGCTGAAACAAAACTATATCCTTTAAAATAAGCATAAAACACTTGAATGGTTACATGTGCACTTATAATTTGGGAAAAGAATGAATTTTTTATTTGGTGTACCTTTGGCAGCCTTCATCAATGAATCAATCTATCATTTAGCATAATGGTAGTTATGCCCCACTCAACTTTGTTGTCTCTATTGTTTACTCAAGCCAATCAATTATTGTATAAAATGCAAATCTTGCAACATTAAAACAAACATAAGGAAATATTTAAAAAATGAACCTTGCTTTTCACTGCACTTTTGACCGATAGAGAAAATAGTTAGGTTTAAATCTATGGTTCCAGAATGCGCTGTCTATTCAATATGCAATTAATTTTTCAAGATATGTCAGGATTTGCATTTAATATGGACAAGATATTCTTAGATCTTGTCAAATTTGTTGTTGGATTTATTTATTTTACTTTATCACTTATCTTATCATACAGTGGTAGACAAAAATTATTAATTTTATTGAACAAAAAGCAAAAAGCTCCACTCATGATTGTAGCAAGTTTCAACTTCTAAAAATAGAAATAATTTTTTTTGTCAAATTATTAAAATCTCAATATATATTAGAACTATATAATGTAATTCTTTTTTTAAAAATAAAGTGATATGATTGAACAACTGAAATGGAAAATTGCATCAAGACATGGTACACCATGTGCTCTCTTGCTCCATAATTCACATTTTCTCTCTGCTAAATATGTCACCAACACTAAAAAAATATTTATCATAAATTGTATCCTTAAAATACTCGTAGTTTTTCTATCAAACATAAATTTCAAATTAAGAAGTAAGGAAAATCTAAATTGCCATTGGTTGTTTGACCAAAAATTAATCAAAGTTTAAAGTTGCCTTTACGGGAGGAACTAACAATATTAGTTTGTTTAATTATTTATTTTTGTCTGTACTTCATACATACAATACTAAAAGAAAGTCGACATAAGAAAAAAGACTTGGTTACAAAATACTTAAACATTGTAGAAAAATAAACTTTCAAAATTCAAGAGAAAAGAGTGAATCTTATGCCCTTAACATAAAACAAAGCCGACCAAGAGTCTATAGTGAGTGGTTCCGGATCTACCGATTAAAAAGATGAACTAAATAGAGAGGGGGTGATCCCCATGAGGACCTATTGTAAAGATGAGATGAAAGTCAAAAAATAAAAATATGTAAAAACTTTCAATGAAGCAATTATCAAGAAATGAATGGAGAATAACTCAATAATTGAAGACTAGGAACTGAAAGAAATACAAAATTGTAAAACAAAGAAATTGTTCTATTGATTCAAGAGATTACAAGAGCTTCTTGATCAAATGATCAAAGATAAAACTAATTGATGATAAATCAGTTACAACTGCCTCAATATATAGAGGTTTTGAATCCATCTAATTTCATCATGCAAATCTTGCATATTAGCTTTAAAGAAAAAAAAGCTAAATCTTTAAAAAATTAATATAAAATTAAAAAAAACTAAATCATAAAACAATGCAAGTGGGAGGAATTACTAAATATTCTAACAATCTCCCCCTTAATTTCAACCACTAATGGTTTTAACACAAAAACAAAAATATATGATCATTATATCTTCTTCAAGAATAATTGAAGTCGACTTTATTTCTTCTTTGAACTTGTGCAAGATTTATCTCTTTTCTTCTTCAAAATCTTCTCTCTTACCATGGTGTGGTGATCTCCTTTCCGAGTGTGTTTTTCCTAGCTATTACTTTTTCAGGTGTCCACAGTTTTTCTCCTTCTATAGAGGGCTTTAATTCTTTCAACAAAATACTATGGGCTTTTCTATGGCTGAGATATAAATTCATCACACAAATTCATGTTGGTGGCTTTGACTAAATTTTGTGGCTATAATAAGATCTATGATATTCTTCATACAAATCAACTTTTTAAAAAAAAAATGCGATACCTTTACATTTCCTCCTACAACATAATAAATGAAGGGCTTTACCTTTTTGAAGGTGGTTTTAAACTTGGAAAATTAAGCTAGATCTTCCTGTTTGTTTATTTTTGCATGGGCATTTTCACTATATCACCCATTCATTGTGCTTCCTTTCATAGTGACTGTAAACTTTCTCTTTGACCTATTCCTTTTGGAATCTTCAATCTCCTCACTTGAGGGTTGGATTCAAATCTTTTGAGGTGACATTTGTATTGATAGTAGGCTAGATTTTAAAATACTTTTCCTCTTCAACATGGGTAACTTCCCTTTTTTAAACCTAGGATATTTTTTCTTTAATGCATTGACTAGTTCTTCAACCTCTCACGATCTCTTGCTTCTACAAATTCTTGAACCTAATCTGATACCAAATGAGAGAAATGCAAAATTGTAAAACAAAGGAATTATTCTATTGATTCAAGAGATTACAAGAGCTTTTTGATCAAATAATAAAGGATCAAACTAATTGATGATAAATCGATTACAACTGCCTCAATATCTAGAGGTATTGAATACATATGATTTCATCAAATAAATCTGGTATAATTAGCTTTAAAGAAAAAATCTAAATCTTTAAAAAACTAATATGAAAACTAATAAACTAAAGCATAAAATAATGCAAATGGGAGGAATTACTAAATATTATAACAATAAGTTATACCATAGCATTATAAATTTGCATCTATCCTTGACATAAACACATGCATTTTAGTTTAGACAACTCTTTTTGTTGGTTTAAATTGATCTATAGCCGAGCTCTAAGATTCAGTTTCTCAGTTATTTAATATGGAATCTACTTTGGTTGGTCTTTTTGCTAGAAAACTTAGTGAAATAACAATAGAACATATAAATGATTAAGCTTTTCTTTTTCTTAACTTCAAAAAGGAGTTTGAATTCTTGAGGAAGAGGTTTAAAAACATAAGTAATTATCTCTCAGAAGAAGATCTTAAAGATGCACACGATAAGTCTATAAAAAGATGGCTACTTGAAGTTGCATACATTGCTTTGGATGTAGAGGACATACTTGATAAATCTCAAGGTATTGTTGATGAAAGTCCCCAATCCTCTTGTTTCTGTGCTTGCATTTTTTCTCAATTAGG
Source organism: Thuja plicata (assembly GCA_018584345.1). NCBI lineage: Eukaryota > Viridiplantae > Streptophyta > Pinopsida > Cupressales > Cupressaceae > Thuja > Thuja plicata. The sequence continues at coordinate 1,593,447 of MU228207.1, forward strand.
CTTTCGCTATAAAATGACACATCAGATTAAGGACATAAATGATAGAATGAGGTCCATTATATAATATGGAAAGGAGATCAACCAATTTAGGGATCTGGCTCATTCAGACCAACCCTCCACAAGTACATATAGGAATGTCATGAGGAGGGGAAAAAGTCTGTTGGATACCAATGCACGACAAAAGGGTAGTGAACCCAAAGTTGAAGATGTACTTCGCTTAATGGATGACCCTTTTTCTCATATCGTTGTCATTTTTGGAATGGGTGGTGTAGGGTAGACGTTCCTCATGAAAAATATTTTCAACAAAACAAAGTGTAGGTTTGAGAATTTGATCTGGCTTTCTATTTCTCAGACTTACTCCCTTACAAAGTTGCAAGCTGACCTGGCCTTAAAAATAAATTTGAATGAGGTTGTTTACGGAAGGGTAAGTATATTATATGCATCAAACTTGATTCATGAGTGTCTAGAAAGCACAAGGAGTCTCATTATGATTGATGATGTGTGGAGGGAAATTGGTGAAGATGATTTGATATCTGCACTTGGCCTCCAAGGGGAAATAATGTAGCCCAATGAAAAATTATGGTCACCACATGAAGTATAGATGTGTGCAGAAATATCAATGCCTATATTTATGAGTTGCAACATTTATCAGCAGAAGAGAATATCAATCTTTTTTATGCTTTTTCATTCCTTGAGTGCCACCAAACCAACCACCACATCATCTTGAAGGCATTCCTCATCAAATTGTAGGTGAGTTTTGGAGATTACCCTCGGCTGTTAAACTAGTGGCAACATCTCTAGCGGGCGAGAGATCGTCAATAGAGTGGGAATCCAAATTGAGGCAACTAAGAGGAGTGTCTTACACCGAGGATCCAATCATGCATATTATAAAGTTGAGTTATGATTCTTTCACTTCTCTTCTTAAACAATGTTTTACATATCTATCTTTATTTCTAGAAGATGATAAAATAGACTACCAATATCCTAAGATACCGATGCGTTCAAGGCCTGGGCTGATGTGGGAGCAGATTTTGGCGCGAATGCCCTGTGGATGCCTAATGGAAGCACATCCTAGGAAACTAGATGCATTGGGATGCCTTCCAAAGGCATCCAAATGCATCTAGATACCTAGGATGCGCTTTCGGCAGGCATCCATAGGGCACCCAGGCGCATCTGCAGGCCATTGCACATAATTAAAAAAAACAAACAAACTATTTTTTGGTACTTAAAAAACATTTAAACATGTGTAAATTAGATTTTTTAGTCTATTTTTTTCTCCTAAGCCCTAAAAGAGGTCATTCAACCATCCTTCATCTCATTTTTTTTGCAGCTACACTCTTTTCTCATTTGGTCTCCATTTTGGCATGTTGAAGGCAAAGCGATTATTTTTGAAAAGGATCATTGGTAGGGAAAGAGATAGCTTCCATAAAGGATTTTTGTGCATCTAAGGTAAGAATTTGATCCCATTATTGAGTCCTTTAATGATTTTTTTTGAGATTTTGATGACTTTTTTCAAGTTTGGGAAGAAAAATTTCATTTTTTTTTAAAATGAAGTAAAGAAACAAGTTTAGCTATCTATTTTAGTATTTTTGTATCATTTTTTGTACTTGTTTACTTGATGTTCAAAGTTTTTTCTAATTTAAATTTATTTAATTTCTTAATATCTTGTTATAGAAAAGCAATAAATTACATTGTATTGTGCAAGAATGGCCACCACCGTTAGTCAAAGTTTAGTGCCAAGGGATCCTTCTGATACTTTCAAAATTGATATAGGATCTCCTTTATAGAGACATACTAGAAGAATAGAACATGTTTCAAGAGGTGGCTCATATCTTTGGAAGTTTAAATGTTGTGAAAACAAAAAAGTCAAAGCATTCAATAGCTCATAATCCCGGTTCAAACTTCATTTTATAGGCCATACTGGTAAAGGAATGACTATGTGCAAAGGCACAAGTGGGAAAGGGATGCTAGACACACAAATAACATCCTATGTAAAAGAACAAGATGTTGCTGATAGATTGGTTAAAAGATCAAAAATTTTTTTTTATCAACCTTCACCGGGAAAGAATAAAATGCAATTACCCATTGAACCAATTCAATCCTCCAAAAATCCATTCTTGCAAGTACCTGAACCGGGATAGAAAGAGGAAGAAGTAGAAATTACTGAGCAAAAAAGAGGTCCATTAGACACCACATTTAAAATGGAGGCAAGAGAGCTTGCTGATGAAGTCATTGCATGTTGCCTCTATGCCAATGGTCTTCCTTTTAACTTGGTAAGATCACCATATTGGAAGGAAATGGTGGAAGCCATCAATAAAGCACCAGCTAATTACACAAGTCTTGGGTATGAAAAGGTGCATACCACTCTATTGCAAAAAGAGAGGACTTCTGTAGACAAATATCTTTAACCAATTAGAGCTTCTTGGGAAACTTTGGGTATATCTATTGTGTCTGATGGATGGAAAGATACAAGAAACTGACCATTGATTAATGTGATTGTAGTGTCCCCCAAAGGGGCAATGTTTTTTAAGGTAGTTGATTGTCAAGGAGAGGTGAAGGATTCATAGTTAATTTTTATAATTCTCATTGAGGCCGTAGAGATGGTGGGTAGTGAGAATGTTGTCCAGGTGGTTACAGATAATGCCAAAAATTGTAGGGGGTACAGGTGCTTTGGTTGAGGGTCGGTATGACCATATTTTTTGGACACCATGCACCGTACACTCCATCAACTTGATCATACAACAAATTGGCACTCAAATAGATTGGGGGAAGAAAATATACCAAGAGGGGGAGGAGATGCAAATATTTGTGATGAACCACCACATGTCACAATCCATATTTAGATCATTCTCCAAATTGGAGTTACTGAAGGTAAATTGTAATTAGTAAATTTCATTTATTTATTTAATTTGAATAAATTTTATGTTCATGTTCAATTATCAAAATTAAATTATATATAAATTTGTCTTTGCTTAATATCAATTGTCATATTGACATATTTTTAACTTTCTTAGGTTGTTGAGACCCGGTTTGCATCTCATACTATTGTTATGAGACGACTTGTCAAGGAAAAAGAGGCACTAAGACAAATGGTTATTTCTAACCAATGGGGTATATGGAAGGCTTCAAATTTAGAGAGAGCCCAAAAGGTCAAGGATTTGGTCTTGGATGACAATTGGTGGGCTCATGTGCAATTTGTATTGGATTTCACCGAGCCTATCATGACTATGCTCCACTTTGTTGATACAAAATCACCTGCTTGGGGGATGTGTATGCTGACATGGACACCATGTTTGAGAAGCTAAAGCATTCTATAGGCAAAACATTTCATACAAACACGTGATAATGACCCCACAAAATGTGAAACATTATGCAATCAGATGGAAGCAATCATTCATCATCGTTGGGAGAAGATGACTACCCCATTTCACCTCCTTGCATATGCCTTATCTCCAAGGTACTATAGAGATGAAGTAATTGATTTTCCAAATAGAATTGAACCATATGCGGATGAAGAATTTGTTAATGGGTGCTACAAATATTTTGTAAGACTCTTCCAAGATGAAGAAATGCAAGAAAAAGTGAGTCTAGAATTTGGCTTATTTGCTTCGGGAACAAAAATTACTCCATATGCAATAAAGGACCAAAATAACATGATGATGGGAGATATCACATGGTGGTACATGTATGGTCAACCATACAAGCATCTACAACCTCTTGAAATCAAGATCCTCTCACAAGTAAGTTTTTTGTTTACCAGTACCACTTGTATTCTACAATTTAGTGTTTAACATTTTGTAATTTTCTTTTCATTTGTATGTTTAATTTTGTGAACATTATCCAGGTTGCAAGTTCTTCTGCTAATGAACATAATTGGAGTATATACTCCTATATCCATTCAGTAAAGCGCAACCAGCTGGGCTCAAAGAAAGCTGAGGACTTGGTTTACATTCATACCAAATTGTGTCTTTTGTCATGTAAGAATGATCAATACAAGAAAGGATCAACCAAGCTTAGGGATGTAGCCCCTGAGTGTGCAAACTTGGATGCAATGTTTTAGGATCTTGTTACAATCACAAATGATGATGATGATACCAACATGACACATGGTGCATCTAGCACAAGTGGAACTATTTTTTTTTTCAAATGATCTTGAACTTGTAGCAGTTGGAGATGATGAGAATGTGGATTTTATTGATAATCCTTATGATTCTAGATCTAATTAGCGAATTTTGAGTCTTGACTCTTGATTGATGAACATTGAATCATGAACTAACTTTTGATTTTGTATTTCAAATTGCATTGGAATCTTGAACACGAGTAATTACTAATTAGGTATTTGAACTTATTTCAATTTGAATATTTGTGTCTGTGAAGTTTGAAGTTGAACTATCAAATATGAAATATCTTGAATCTTGATCAATGGTGAAGTATCATACTATCAACTGATTTATTTTTGTATATTTCTTGCATTTATTTGTATATAATATATATATATATATATGCATCCAAACACATCCACATCCCCCCCAAAAAAATTCACTCATTCACACACCTGATTCTCGCATCCGTATCCGCATCCGCACTTGAATCAACAACATAGCCAATATCTCATAAGCTTGTGGGTGGAAAAGGGATATGTCCCTCAAGGATAGAACCACCTAGATAAGGGATGAAGGTATATATGTCATCTTAAAAGTCAGTTTTTGGTGGAGAGAGTGAGATAATCAAGAAGAGATAAGCAAGATCAGGTGGATATAACTTTCAAATTGCATGATCTATTGTAGGGTTTGGCCATTAGTATATCAAAATAAAGTCAGTGTGTATTTAGTGAAAATGAAGCCTTCAAGAAAGATCCAACAATGCCAATGAGAAGTAGGTATAAAAGTATTTTAATGGCTAATAAAATCATACACAATAACGATGTCAATGTAATGACAAGCGACAAGGCATATTATGTATCACATCTTCACACTATATCTTTCTCACAAAATAGAGTCATTCAAAACATCCCAACAATCTTGATTAGTGGTACAAGAGTATTGTGTGTTCTTGACTTGTATTGAAATTAATCACCACTTTCCCCTACCTACTTCTCTGTAGACTTCCTTTCTTATTATTCCATTTAGTGTCCCATCCATTTTCTTATTCACATCTGCAGGACATATTTTGGATTAAATAATATTATTGAAAACTTCTTTTGGAGACTTCCTATGCTGGATTTGAAAATGAGTATCAAATGCCTTTTATTTTTCTCACTCTTTTTGTTGGGTATGTATGTGAGTTCAAATGGGATATAGCTAGAGAGAAACAAAAATGGAGGTCTTAGTAATGTTTTAGCCACAACAAGAAACAAAAAAATAGGGGTTTTTGTTCATAGTATTTTATGAACACAAAAGAGAACAACTCTATGTAATACATAAGATTGTATGTTTTTTTTTTCAAAAATATACAAAGAAAATAAGTTTCCTATGCATCCATCTTGATTTTTTTTTCTATACTTTATTTTTCTTTTAAGCTCTTTTTTTATTCTTCTTTATCCTCTGCCTCTTGGAATTAGTGGTATCAGAGCTAAAGGTCATTGGAATTGATGAATTTAAAAGGTTTTTCAAGGAGATGAAGGTTATTTAGTGAAGTTTTATTTTGAGAATTTTTTTAAGCAGTTAAGGGTACTTTCAATCAACAATGGCAACTCCAAGAACAAGCTTGACAAATCCACAAATTCCACGGTTCAATGGTAAAAATTATGACTATTGGGTAGTCATAATGAGGGCATTATTTTATTCCCAAGATTTATGGGATCTTGTTGAAAATGGATACCTAGAACCAACAAATGCAACACCATACAATTAATTATCCAAGGTTTGGGGAGCCTTCAAAACCACAAACGATTCTTCTCTTTTGGAAGGCTGTTACTCAGTCAAAATTTTTTTCTAAGGTTTTGGGAGCCTTTTCAAAACCCAAAGTTTGCTTGTATCTCATTGTTGTAGTTTAGGGAGCCTTGATATTCCTGGTTTGGGCAGTTGGGTCTTGGGATGATTTGGCTTTAATGGCTGTTGTATGTCGGCTGGCTTTGGATTGATGTTCTAAAAATCCTTCATTTGTTGCAGTGTCTCATTTTAGTGGGGGTTCAAGATCCCCTTCAAAATATGTCTGTAATGGGTTTTGGAGCCCCAACGAAACCTATTTTTACCTTAAAAAAAACCATACAATGTATTATCTCAAGAAGATAAAGATTTATTAAAAGATAATAGAAAAAATAATTCAAAATCTTTATTTTTTTAATCTTTCAAGGGGTGCATGAGAGCATATTTCCAAGAATAGTAGCAACAACAAAGTCCAAGTAAGCAAGGGATATTCTTTAGAAAAACTACCAAGGAATGGCAAAGGTAAAGACAACTAAATTACAAATACTAGGAAGGGATTTTGAAATGATCTACATGAATGAATCAGATACAATAGATTCATTCTTCACTTAACTCATTGGATTGGTAAGCCAAATCAGATCTCATGGTGAGACACTTGAAAAAGGGAGAGTGGTTGAGAATATTTTAAGAAGTTTTCCTCCAAGATTTGGCACTATTATTGTGGCCATAAAAGAGAAAAAATCCCTCACAATTTTTAGTTGATGAGATACATGCATCCCTCATTTCTCATGAGAATAGGCTAAAGAAGTCAACAAATAAAAATTTGGAGCATGCCTTCAAAACATAAGTTTCAATCAGCCATGTTAGAGGTAGGGGAAGAACAAATTTTAGAGGTAGAGGAAGAAACTCATACAGAGGTGGAAGACGTAGCCCATTAAGCTCAAATGGAAATTCAAGTAGAAGAGACAATCATCAAAACCTAGCTCAAAATTATCCTCAAGGCCAAAGGTATGAAAAATACTCAATCCAATGTCATTATTGCAAGAAATTTGGGCATTATATAAATGAATTTAGAAAGAAGCAATATGATTGTAGATAAAAAAGTGCAAATTTTACCAAAGAAAAAAATAATAGGACAACATGTTCATAGCTTGTAATGTTGCACACAAAAGTAAAAAAGATATATAGTTTTTAGATTCAGATTACAACAATCATATGACCAGAATCTTAGAAATATTCTCTAATTTAGATGAAAGTATAAAATGAGATGTCACATTGGGGAATGAAAACAAAGTGCTAGCTATGGGTAAATGAAGTGTTAACATTCTAACCAAAAAGGGGGAGAAGAAATTCATTTTAGATGTGTATTTTGTTCCTAGGTTGAAGAATAACTTAATGAGTATAGGGAAACTTGTTCAAAAGGGGTATAGAATATAATTCAAGAACAAAGAATGCATAATTTTAGACAAATTTCCAAGTAATTAGATTATTGAAAAAGTTCAAATGAGAAGCAATAGAAAGTCTCCCCTAAGGATAAAACCAGACTTGAAGGTAGAGTTTTCTCAAGAACACCCCTCAATGAACCAACAAATGGATGAAGAAAAGGTTGTAGCAGTAATACAAATAATTTTTCAAGCTGAAATTAAGGATGAAAATTGGTTATGGCATCTAAGGTTTGGAAATTTAAATTTTGGAAGCTTAAATCTATTGCATAAGAAAAGAGTGGTGAAGGATTGCCATTAATATAAAAAACAAATAGAATATGCGAAGGTTGCATTTTGGTTAAACACCATAGATAGTCATTTCCAGTAGGGAAATCAATTTGCGCAAACACACCATTGGAGATTGTTCATTCATATTTATGTGGACCAATGCAAACACCCTCCATTGGTGGAAGCTACTATTTCTTGACATTCATTGATGATTTCATAAGAAAGAGATGGGTCTACTTTCTAAAACATAAGGATGAAGTGTTTCACTATTTTCATAAATTCATGGCTCTTGTTGATAATAAAAGTGGGCATCACATCAAAGCATTAAGAACTGATAGAGGTGGTGAATACATTTCAAATGAGTTCATAAAATAATACAAAGACCATGTTTTCATAAAGAATTCACTACAAGGTAGACTTGTCAACAAAATGGTGTAGCTAAAATAAAAAATAAAACATCATGGAAATGGAAAGGAGTATGTTGAAAGAAAATTATTTGTCAAATGGGTATTGGATTGAAGCTATAGAATGTGCAACACATATAATGAATAGATGTGCTACTAAAAGTGTTATTAATATGATTCCAGAAGAGGCATGGAGTGAAAGAAAACATAATGTCTATCATATAAGAGTATTTGGTTGTATATCATACACACATGTTCCAGATGAATTGAGAAGAAAGTTGGACAATAAAGGAGAAAAATGCATATTTGTGGGATATATTAATTCATCTAGGGCCCGTTTGGTTGAGGGGTGGAATTGGAATTGAACGGGAATTGGCATTTCCGAATTCCCAAAATGTTCAATTCCCTGTTTGGTTCCAAAATTAAAAATTGGAATAGGGTTATGCGAATTCTAATTTTGGGTCATTTTGAGCATTCCACAATTCTTTCTCAGACCTGTTATTGGAATTGAAAATTGGAATTGGAATTGAAAGTATTATTTTGGGAAGGAAAATTCATTCCCATTTTTGTTTTAATAATGTATATTATATTGCTATAAGGATGTATTTATATATATATATACATGTGTGTATATACACACACAAGTGTATATATACACATGTATATATATACATATGTGTGTATATATACACAAATGTATGTATATATGTCTATATATGTATAAACACATATGTGTGTATATATATGTGTGTGTGTATATACACACATGTGTATGTGTATATATACACATGTGTGTATATACACACGTGTGTATATCATGTGTGTATATATATGTATGTGTATATATACACATGAATGTGTGTATATATACACATGAATGTGTGTATATATACACATGAATGTGTGTATATATACACACATATATGTGTATATATATACATGTGTGTATATACACATGTGTGTGTATATACACATGTATATATATATATACACACGTATGTATATATGTGTACATTGTGTATATATGTGTGTGTATGTGTATATATACACACATGTGTATGCATATATATACATATGTGTGTGTGTGTATATATATATGTGTGTGTGTATATACACACATGTAAGTATACACACATGTGCATGTATATACACACATATGTGTGTATGCATATACATGTGTGTGTATATATACACACATGTGTGTGTATACACACACACGTGTGTGTGTATATGTGTATGTGTGCAAAAACAAAGTTCCAATTCCTATTCCAATTTTGTGGAACCAAACACAAATTCTGCATCTTCTCAGTTATCTTCCAGGTGAACCAAACAGGACAGCCTAATCCTAGAATTCATTTTGAGAATAGCCCAATTGCCAGAATGGATTCAATTCTAGAATTGGCAATTCCAGCATGCACAAATTCCACGAAACAAACGGGCCCCTAAAGATTACAAGCTATACATCCCAATCAACACAAAGGTCATAATCAGTAGAGATGTTCAATTCATAGAAGATGAAGTATGAGATGGAACTTTGGATAAAATAATTAATATAGCAGACAACTTACCACAAGAAGAAAATGATGATTTTATACCACAAAATAATCCTTCAAATGTGAGTCCCCTACATCCATTCAAGCTCAAATAGGTGGTAAATGTACACCATCATCAAGCAAATGGACAATGACACACACTCAAGCAAATAAAACATCAAATGTACAACAAACACTATTGTCAATTGGTACCCTTGGTGTTGGATTATCAATTCCATGACCTACAAGTTCAAGTGACATGTCAAACCCCACACTAGCAAGCTTAAGGAAACAAAAAATTAGAAGCTTAAGAGATATTTATGAGAAAAATGGTGGTGAAATTAGTGCATATCATACTTCTCTTAACTTTCTTTATATTCACATGTTGATGACACGATCCATTTTGAAAAAGCAACTAAAGAAGAAAAATCGGTGCATACAATGGATGAAGAAATTGATGCCATAGAAAGGAACCAAATGTGGGAGTTAGTGAATCTTCCACAAGGAAAAGAAGTGATTGGAGTAAAGTGGGTTTATAAAACCAAGTTGAATGCAAATGGTGATGTGTAAAAGCATAAAGAAAAACTTGTAGCAAAAGTTTATTCACAATAGCCCGGGTATACTACAATGAGACATTTGTACCAGTGACTCATTTAAACACCGTAAGAACTATAATAGCCATAGAAACTCAAACAAAGTGGGCAGTATATCAAATGGATGTGAAACAAATTTTTAAATGGATTATTAGAATAAGAGTTTTATGTGGAGTAGCCACCTAGGTATGAGATTATGGGTCATGAAAACAAGGATTACAAGCTCAAGAAGGTACTCTATAGACTCAAACAAGCCCCAAGAGCATGGTATAACAAAATTGATTCTTATCTTTTACAAAATGGCTTGAATATGTGAAACAATGAGCCTACTTTAGATACCAAGATGAATGAGCAAGGTGAGATCTTACTTGTTTGTTTATATGTTGATGACTTGACTTTTGTGGGTGATTTGTCAATTGACATGTTCAAAGTAGCCACGAAGAAAAAAATTGAGATGACTGATTTGGGTTTAATGAAGCACTTTCTTGGTATTGAAGTGAATCAAAATGAAAAAGGCATTTTCATTTCACAATCTAAGTATGCAAATGACATATTGAAAAGGATTAATATGATGAATTGCAAATCAGCCCCAACACCTATTGTCAAAGGCTTAAAATTGAGCAAAGATGACAAAGGAGAAAATGTAAATCCAACTTTGTATAAGAAAATTGTTGGTAGTCTCATGTATTTAATATCCACAAGGCCATAAATAATGTATGCAATTAGTATTATTTCAAGGTTCATGGAACCTCCAAAATTTTCTCATTGGCAAGCAGTCAAAAGAATTTTGAAGTATATTAGTGGAACAAGAAACTATGGAATACTTTACTCAAATTAAAATGATTTCAAGCCGATAGGATACACTGATAGTAATTGTGCAGGTAGTATAGAAGACAAGAAGAGCACCTTAGGTTATGTTTTCCATTTTAGATCAAGTGTAGTGTCATGGGCTTCAAAGAAAAAATCAATTGTCACTCTTTCATCAACTAAAGAAGAGTATGTAGCAGCTACATGGGTAGCATATAAATCAATTTGGATGAGAAGAGTGTTGAAAGAATTGAAGTATGAACAAGAAGAGACAATGAAAATCTATTGTGACAATAACTAAGCCATATCACTATAAAAGAATCCAATTTTTCACAAAAGGAGTAAGCATATTGACACAAGGTATCATTTCATCAAGGAGCTCATAAAAATGGAAAAATCATTTTTGGAACATTGCAGGTCCGAGGAACAGTATGCAGACATTTTCACCAAACCATTGGGAAAGGAAAGTTTTGTGCATCAAAGAAACAACTTAGGTATTATAGATGATGATTGTGATTAAGGGGGAGTGTTGAAATTAATCACCACCTACCCCCACCTACTTCTCCATAGACTTCCTTTCTTCTTCTTTCATGTATTGTCCCATCCATTTTCTTATTCATATATGTGGGACAAATTTTGAATTAAAAAAATGTTATTGAAAACTTCTTCTGGAGACATACTATGGTGGATTTGAAAATGAATATCAAATGCTTTTTTTTTCTCACTCTTTTTTTTAGGTATGTGTGATTTCAAAGGGGATATAGCTAGAGAGAAAAAAAAGGGAGGTATTAGTAATGATGTAACCACAACAAGCAGTTAAAAATAGGGGTTTTTATTCATAGTATTTTCTGAACACAAAAGAGAAGAATAGCTTTGTGTAATACATAAGATTTTATGTTTTTATTTTTGAAAATATAGAAAGAAAATAATTTTCTTGTGAATTTTTCCTAATTTTTATCTATGCTTTCTTTTTCTTTCATGCTTTATTTTATTCTTCTTTGTCCTCTGCCTTTTTCCATTAACTTGTTCCGCACAGACATCTCATCCTTGCCTGCTTGCGTTGGAAATTTGAAGTTCCTAAAATTTTTAAATTTAAGGGAGACACAGATTAGTGAGGTACAAAATGGTGTGAAAAACTATAAGAATATTTGTTTCCTTGACATTTATTTGTGTTTGAATCTAGAATGTTTCCCTGATTGGATTGATGAGCTCAATTGCCTAAAATATCTAGATATACGCCCAATTTGTGAGAACAAATTCAACGGGTTGATGCCCAAATGAATATAAAAGCTAGTGTCTTTATAGGTATTGAAAATAAACAACCACAAAATTAACTATCCATTGAAAAAAATTGAAGTTGGAGCATTTTGTCAATTTGGTCAACCTCTGTGAAATGCAGATAGATATTCATCATGAAGTTGAATTGAAAAGTATAGAATATGAGATCCTTGCCACATTGGTGAAGATGTGTATTATGAAAATATATAATAGGATGGGTATTCATCTGGATGAGGGTAATCTTCCACCTCTATCATAAAAAATGTTAGCTATATGAAGGATCTTGACTGTCTTCACCTAGGTTACTTTGCATTGCCAAAATGGATATTTGGCTTCTCAAATCTGAAGCAACTTGACTTAGGGTGTTTCCACTGTGTTGAATATCCTATAATAGCAATGATTCCTTCCTTAATAAAGTTGAAGTTGAAGTTTAAATTTAATGCTAGTTGCAAGGCATTGCCATAAGGGCTTAGTTAGTTCGAGGGATTCCTTCAGCTGTGTTATTTTGATATTGATGGTTTTTTAGTGTTCGTGGAGTTGCTAGAATTAGAGGATAGAGTGATTCCATGCCTTGAGATATTATATGTAGAAATATGTCCCAATTTGAAGAAATTTCCATGTGGATTAAAGCTCTTGAAAAGTCTAAAAGAGTCTTACTTTCACAACATTACAAGAGTGGATGATATATGTTTGATGAAGGTGGAGAGTTGTTGAATAAAATAAAATCCCATAACCCTAATGTTAGAATTATTTTGAAATACAAGTGAAATGCAAAGCAGGTAGAGTACCTGGATTCATATGTCATTATAATATACATGATTTAGATCAAAGAAAAGTATTTATAAAATATGTATAAAGGAGATGTAGGGTTGCTTAGAGTTTTGTAAAAACATATTAAAATGTTACGACAATAATATTTAATATAATTTATGTAATTTTTATTTGTGTTTAGTATTATTATAAACACACACACACACACACACACACACACACACACACAGAGTTATTAGAGATTAGAAATATTAAATTTGAGTTATTTTTTAAATTTTGAAGGGGTGAAAATTTATTCAATTCACGCTTTTGACCGGAGCTATGAACTGGGTACAATAACAACGGGTAGGGGGGAGACTGGACCTCATGACCAGCAGAGCCGCAACGGAATTACTTAGCCAACCGAGCCAGGCCCCCAGACCAAATTTGAGTTATTTTTTTTTTTTTATATTATCTTATTTTATATTTTATATTTTATATTTTAAGTTTGAAGTTATTTTTTTTATTGAAGAATTATTTTATTTAAGTTTAAGAGTTATCTTACAATTTTAGTTACTTTAAAAATTATGGCAATTATATTTTAGTTTTCATATACATGATCATGTATGATACTTTGTGCTTTACTATCATTAGAAAACACCTATGAACATAATACTCAAAAGTATTAGTATGTTCATTTGGTAATCTATTATTTTATGTTAAGCATCTAATAATTAGTCTCTATGAGAAAATTGGTTGTTAAAGTTCAAAGTGTGGAGAAATCTATAAAGCTCTTCAAATAATATAACCATTTATATTGTCCAAGCATAATATAGTTGATGTGTTCTTTTATATATCTGCCAATGTAATTCTCAATTTTATTTCTATGTTGTTCCTAGATCTCACAATGGTATTAATGTTGTGAGAGGATCTAAAGTTTAGGGCCAATTCTACCCATAATGTTTTATCAATTTCATAATCCTCTCTACAACATTCTTCTTATATATGGCAAAAAGAATTAATGTTTTTGTTGGACATTTTGACGGCTAGATATTAAAAACAAAATAAAGGTGTTGAAAATCTAGTCTTATCAATCTAATATCGTGTTGGTACATGTTCATTATTTTATGTTATTATGTTGAAAAATTATTCTACTAATTTTAGTGTTATGGTACAGAGGCTTTGTTGAAATATATTTTATAATTGTGATGAAATAAGTATTATTTTTTGAAGGTCGTGTTCAAGAATAATGCTTGATACTTAGTGTGAGAATAATGAAACATCATGTTGTTTGGAAGAGTATCTATATGTAGTCTATCTATTCCATTTTTCTTATTTGTATTCTTTGGAAGAGTATCTAGTGTTGTTTGGAAGAGTATCACCAAAATACAGAAGGATAATGCAAGACATTAAATCAGTAAATGGATTGTATTGTCATTGATGTCAACTTGATATAATCTAATCGGTTATAATCAAAGTGTCAAAGACTTCAACGAATCAAAGAGGAAAAAATTATGATTTCAGTAATGCATAAAAGACAAGCATTCACAATATGACTTCAAACACCGACGGTCAGTGGAACATCGAAAGTCAAGTCACAGTGATGCCCGAGAAAGAACACTGACGAGCAGAATCACAAGCATAACCGATGGCCAGAAACAGAGTGTAAACTGATGGAGAAGCCCGAGGAGAACTAAAGTATCTAGTGTTGTTTGGAAGAGTATCACCGAAATACAGAAGGATAATGCAAGACATTAAATTAGTTAATGGATTGTATTTTCATTGATGTCAACTTGATATAACCTAATCATTTATAATCAAAGTGTCAAAGACTTCAGAGAATCAAAGAGGAAAAGATTATGCTTTCAGTAATGCATAAAAGACAAGCATTCACAATATGACTTCAAACACTGATAGTCAGTGGAACACCAACGGACAAAGATCACCGAAAGTCAAGTCACAGTGATGCCCGAGCAAGAACACTGATGAGCATTACCGACGAGTAGAATAACAAGCATAACCGATGACTAGAAACATAGTGTAAACCGACGGAGAAGCTTGAGGAGAACTAAAGTGTTGACTAAAGCTATCAAAGAGTTAAACACCATAATTAACTTGAGTTCAGAAATGACAAAATATCTAGCTGGCATAGCTAAATATGGAGTTAATAGGTAGTTATCTTTGTTTTCATCGACAAGATAAAGCCGGAGATAAGTAATGGATTTAAAGTTGTTTTGTCTAGTTGGCAAGAATATCTCTGCGAGATAAAATAAAGTTTTTCTTTAAATCTAATTGGCAAGAACTGTGGATCACACCAAGATCAAGAAAATAGAGACCTTAACAAAGGTGATATCATATTTATAAAGAGACAACTCAATTCATTATGAATTGTGGTGGGTGAATGAATGAAAAAGAGGATACTGAAGAGAAACTGATGGAGAGCAAATTCATACAGTCCTGATCAATCAAGCTGAGGAAAGAGCTAAAGTTTTATGTGGACATCGAGCAACAGAGCACAACATCACTGAATAGAATAAAAGTGGAGCAAAGGTATAAATTGATATATATTGATCAACATAGTTTTATGAGATTACAATAGATCTGAAAATCTGCAAGTATAAGTTGTTTATGTGAACAGATCATACTGTTTCAGTTTAACCATTGATCTAGAAAGTCTCTTAACCAAGTGGGATTTAAAGATCCTTTTTATATTGAGATACATCCCAAGGGGTATCAAAAAGTTTGATCATAAAGATAGCATGAGATGCTAGACACCTATTGATAGGCCAATTGAGAGTTTGATCAAGGAAGGTAGCATGGAGATACCCGATATCAAGTGACAGACTAAAATTTTAAATCCTCTAACAAGGTCACACCTAACAGTGTGTTTGTAACCTTTAATAGGGTTGGCTCTTCACTGATCTCAGTTTAGAAGAGTGAAAATTTGGGGTTACCGGTCCCAAGTGGTTTTTCCCTCAATAGGGTTTCCACGTTAAAAATCCATGTGTCAATGTGTTTATGAGTCATTACTTTAGTGTTTTGCATTACACTTAACTAGATTGATTGGTATATTCTAGATAATTTGCTATCTTTCGGTAAATTAACAGACTGCTATTTGGTAAACATATAGTAGAACGTTTTACAAAGCATTCCAAGTAGTAGTAATTTGATAAAAGTATTTGAGGGCATTCATCTTATAGGACTGAAGATAACTAGAGGCTTAATATTGTGGTACTAAGTTTTTGGGTTGATTATTGGAATATTTTTGAAGACACTGATTCACCCCCCGCTCTTAGTTATTACTAACAATTGGTATCAGAGCTTGTGTGCTTAGAAAGGGAGTTTAACAGCTCAAGCAAAAGATCACAAGATGAACAGAAGAGATGTGCCCAAGTTGAATAAAGACAACTTTGCATCATGGCAAAGTAGAATAAGGCTCCACCTATCAGACAATGGAAATGATATTGTTCAATACTTAGATATTGAATATGTGTTGCCTACATGACCTCACACTCTTAAGAAATTAAGAGTAAAGCATGAGCATAACTTCATGATGATAGAACTTGCATCACCACTCTCCGATGCTGAGTTTGAAGATGTCAAAACCTGCACCTCTGCAAAGAAAATGTGGGATAAGTTGAAGCTAGTACATGGAGGAGATGCCAATGTACTAAGAGAAAAGGCATAAATCCTAAGAGGGAGGTTTGATGACCTAAGAATGAAAGGAGAAAACATCACTCGATATAGCTGTAGAATCAAAGAGGTAGTAAATGCTATCTGAGGAGTTGGAGGTGTACTTGAAGAGAAGATAGTGGTAAGTAAAATCTTAAAAACCTTATTACCTGTATATGCTATTAGAGTTTCTTCTATTCAAGAAATGAGAGCAGTTGCAAACAATACAGTTGTTCTAGATAGTCTGATTGGTAGACTAATTTCATTTGAGATGAACAACTTTGATAATAGTGTCTTACCATCTATAGAATTTGCATTCAAATCTTCTCTAAAGATAAGTAACTCAAGTCATAGACATGCTGTTAGAAATCATAGTGACAGTGATAATGAGGATCAAGGACTTGATGAAATTGAAGCACCAATGGCTAGAAGATTATCGAGAGGCAAAGATAAATACAAAGGTAAATTATCACTTGTATGTTTCAATTGTAAAGAGGTTGGACACTTTGCTACAAGATATCCAAACCGCAGAAAAGATGACGGAGGAAATGACAAATCATATGAGAAGAAGTTTGATAAAGGTGATAATAGAGATTATCTCGAAGCAACCAACAATCTGACAAGAGAGATACCCGAGACTACAAGGAAAAAGGGAAGAAAGCTTGTTACCTAGCTGAGAACAGAGTTGATGACACCAACACCGAATCAGAAGAAGACATAGAGATGTTATTTGTAGCCATGAAGGATGATTCAAATGAAGATGAAGAAAGGTATGTAGAAACTACACTCATATCTAAAGTTAGTAAAAATGATGTCTGGATCATAGATAGTGGCTGCACTCACCATATGACCGGTGATAAATAAAATTTTGAGACTTTTGAATACTATAATGGTGGTTTAGTAAGAATGGGAAATGATACACCTGGTCCAGTTGAAGGTAAAGGAACCATAATGTTGAATAACCTGATAAAATGTGAAAATGCCTACTGGGTAAAAGGACTGAATTATAATTTGTTAAGTGTTTCACAACTGAACAATTTAGTTCACAGAGTAGCATTTGAAAATAAGAAGGCAAATATCTACGATGAATCAGGAAGGTTGATTGGTACCGGTGAGGAAACAAAAGGTAACCTTTTCTATCTTGATGACACTAACACCACTTTTTTAATGGCTAGAAATGAAGACATATGGTTGTGGCACAAAAGATTGTGTCATGTGAACTTTGACAACATGATAAAGATAAGAAACAAAAGGAATGTCAGAGGCTTACCGAGCATGACTAAGCCTGAGCATATCATGTGCATAAATTGTCAAAAAGGTAAGATGACAAAGTCTAGTTTCAAGAGTAAAACCCTTACATCTACTAATATTATAGAATTAGTCCATATTGATCTATGTGGACCCATGAGGACAAAGAGCTACTGTGGAGACAGGTATTTTATTCTCTTTGTTGATGATTATTCTAGAATGATGACATTCATGTTCTTAAAAGATAAATCAGAAGCATTCAAGATGTTTAAATGGTATAAAGCAATGGTAGAAAAACAAAGTGAAAATAAATTGAAATTATTAAGGTCAAATAGAGGAGGGGGATTTACTTCAGAAGAATTCACCGACTATTGCAATGAGCATGGAATTAAAAGACAAGTTTTTGCACTGAGAACACCATAGCAAAATGGAATTGCTGAAATGAGAAACAGATCAATTATTGACTGTGCAAGAACATTGATGATTGAGAAAAGCATCACTGAAACTTTATGGAGGGAAGTTGTCAGTACTGCTGTCTACACTCTAAACATAGTACAATTGAAGAAAGAAACAAAGAAAACACCCTATGAGCTTTGGTATGGTCATACACCCAATGTAAGTTACTTCAAAATCTTTGGTAGTCAATGTTATATATTGAAGGATGATAGAAATGGAAAACTTGACTGCAAAAGTGAAGAAGGTATCTTTCTAGGGTACTCAACCAAAAGAAAGGCTTATAAATGTCTTAACCAGTCATCTAACAAAATCATTGAAAGTGCAAATGTGAAAATAGATGAATTTGCATAAAAGAATGATAAGGAAAGCAAAAAGGAACCAGAGGACTACAACAAGTTTTCTTATACAGAACCTGACACTCTACCCGAGCAACAATCTCTCACTCCTGAGCATCTAAACATTGCACTTGAGCATCAGGCTGCAATTACTGACAATTAGGATAATCCTCAAGATGATGTTCCGAACAATGGAGATGAAAATGAAGATCAAGAAGATGATCATAATAATGAACACAGAGATGAACTGAAACTTTCCAAGTATATCAGAAGAAATCATCTACAAAATCAAATCATAGGAGACAAAAAAGCTGGAACAAGAACAAGAAGTAAGTCACTTAACACTAGATGTTTACTTTGTGATTTTGAGCCTAAATCTGTTGACAATGCACTTGAGAATGAAGAATGGGTCAGTGCTATGAATGAGAAAATATAACAGATTAAGAAGAACAATACATGGACACTAGTACCAAGACTAGATGACAAGAATGTCACCGATACCAAATGGATATTCAGAAACAAGCTGAATAAGAATGGAGAAGTCACTAGAAACAGAGAAAGGGTAGTATGCAAAGGATATGCACAAGAAGAAGGTATTGATTATGGATAAACCTTTGCACCCATTGGTATACTAGAAGGAGTTAGAATCTTACTTGATTATGCTACATTTAAAGGATTCAAGGTATACCAGATGGATGCCAAATCTACATTCCTAAATGGAATACTAGAAGAAGAGGTATACATTGAACAACCATAAGGGTTTGTTGATTCAAACAAGAGAAACATGGTATGTAGACTACATAAAGATTTGTATGGATTGAAATAAGCACCGAGAGCCTAGTATGAAAGACTTCACTCATATCTCATTAGCACAAAATTTACTAGAACAAGTGAAAATAGCAATCTGTATTTAAAAGAAGATACCGATGGTAATATTCTGATTACTAAATTTTTTGTTGATGATATCATTTTTGGGGGAAATGAATTGTTATGCAAATACTTTGCTAATGAAATGAGCAAGGAATTTGAAATGTCTATGTTTGGAGAGAATAGATTATTTCTTGGTCTACAGATTCTTCAACAAGATGCAGGCATATACATCACTTAGTCCAAATACATCAAGGAAGTGCTGAAGATATTCAAGATGGAAGATTCCAAACCAGTTGGAACACCTATGGCTACCGGATGTAAGATGACAAAAGAAGACAAATCCAATGAGGTAAATAAGACCTTATATAGATCAATGATTAAAAAAATGATGTATGTTGTTCACACCAGACTAGATATAGCACATGCAGTTGGAATAGTTGCAAGATTAAATGCTAATCCCAAAAAATCACATATGACTAATGTCAAGAGAATTATGAGATATTTGAAATACACCGAGGACTATGGATTATGGTACAAAAGAGAAGGAAAATTTGAGCTACAAGTATATACAGATGCTGATTGGGCTGGAAACATTGATGACCGAAAGAGAACAACTAGAGGATCATTCTTCATGGGTGATAGACTTGTCACATAGATCAACAAGAAGCAAGGATGCATCTCTCAGTCAACTACAAAAGCAGAGTATGTGGTTGCTACTGCAAATTGCTCCAATATTGCATGGATCAAACAATTGCTGGAAGGTATGACTATGAAGATTCATGAACCATTAATTATCTACTATGATAATACCAGTGTAATAAACATATCTAAGAATCTAGTCATGCATGCTAAGACTAAGCATATTGCTATCAAGTACCACTATCTGTGAGAACAAGTGCAAGAAAATGAAGTGACACTAGAATATGTTCAATCAAAGGAACAGTTAGCTGATATATTCACCAAGCCATTACCAAAGGATACATTTGAGTACCTGAGACAGAGACTAGGGGTCCAACCCTTGTCTATTGGTCAGTAAGCTGACTAAGAGGTTGCATCAGCCTATACCAAATATGAAGATCAGTCATGTTGATGCAAACACTAAGATGGACAACAACAAATATATCTGTACATAGCAAGGTACAAATTTGCACTGAAAATCAAAACTTTGTAATGCTAATGGATATGACACTAGTAAATTTGAACTCAATTTTTGATGACAATTGGTCGAAATTTTGACAGTAATTTTGACCAATTTACGACCAAAGCTTTCGTCGGTCTTTTTTTGTCAAATTTTTGACGTCTTTATAATTGGTCAAAATTTTGACCAAAATAAAGGTCAGAATTTCGACTATAGCCCAAGTCGTCATTTTTAGTGCATTGGTCAAAATTTCGACCAATACTTCCACCAACGAGTGGTCGCAAATTTTGACCAATTCACTAAAAAAATTGATGGGATTTCCATACTTTCCACCAAACCAATGGTCAAAATTTTGACCATTGTATTGGTCGAAAGCATGACATTCTCGTCATTTTTTTAGTGTATTGGTCAAAATTTGCGACCACTCGTTGGTGGAAATTGATTCTATAGTTGGTCAAAATTTTGACCAATTGTTGGTGGAAATTAACCGTGGCATTGGTCGAAATTTTGACCAATGTTAATTTTTTTTAAATTTTTTATTTTTATTTTTTTATTTTTTTATATTTTTTTAAATTCTATTTGGAAATATTCAAGCTTCATCAGATTACCTAGAATTACATATTACTAAGATAGGCCAAAGTGGCTCATGCAACACTGGATCATACAAACACCATTTAACGTGACAAGACAAAGTAAGCAACTCAAAACAACAGCAAATCTAACCTTCCTAAAGATGCCTTGGACAAATGTGCTGCATCTCTACACTCCCACTTTGGCATCACCACTGTCAGGGGGACTGTCTTGCATCTGCCTGAGCCAAATAACAACTAGGTAGTCTGAGTAAAAAGTATATAAAATAATACTAATAACCAGTATAAATAATCATTATTAAATTAAGATACAATAAATGCCAATTAATTAACAATCACATCAGTCAATCTGATTTAGATGGAATATCATTAACATTTAATCCATAATAGTAATCCTACACAAAACAATATGAATTTAATAACTATCAAAATATGTTAATACAGTTTTTCTTT
>MU228207.1:1632900-1693419 GCA_018584345.1 Thuja plicata
TATATGTCAACACGCACTTGTAACAACTAAATCAGAAACTCCTTCATAATCAACTGAATATATAGGATCATGGATGTCAATGTCATTGTCATCATCTTCATATGGAGGCATTCTGATTAACTCTTTCTGATCCCATTGTGAAACATATCCATTTGCAATATTAACACATTGAATCATTGTGTTGTTGTTAACACAATCTTCACAAAAGCATGATTTATCTCTTAGTTGAATTAATGGAGGCTTCTATTGTCCTGTAGTCATCACTTGATGTAAAATTCTAATTCCAACAATTGATTGACAATTGTAAGGATTGGATCGATTGATATCTAGACAAATTATAAATTTCAAATAAATTTTAAAGTCAGATAAGCTCAGTTCAATTACGAAAAATGTGAAATGCATGTACCCTAGAGATAATTTAATTTATAGAATTTGAGTTTGAAAAATGAAAGTTATAAATACCTATCACTTTCCAAAAGTAACGTTTGTTGTGTTTTGTGTCTCGAGTAGTGAAATGATTTTGACACCATTCAACAATTTTCTTTGCATTCTCTATCATGTTACCTAGATATATTTAACAATTTAGTACACAAATATAATTAGTTTATTTCTATCAAATGAAGATTAAAGTTCACGCATGTACATATATAGTATACTACAAACAATTTGAATATTGAAAATGTATACATACCTTGAAGTTCATGTTGTCAGAGTGCACGCTTCACACATGCTCCCATTCCATCATGCTCTCCTTTTCAATGTCCACTTTCAAAGAAGTTCCAAAGAAACTTAACATTGTTTCTAGCATGTTGCATGGCTAACCAATTAAAGGCTTTTGTAGACTTAAATTGGCCTGCATAATTTAAAGTTACATACATGTACATGTATGTACACATGCACATGAACATTTTTAACTTATATATATATATATATATATATATATATATATATATATATATATATAAAATCATGTGTAAATATTTTTAAAAAATTATATATATATAATTTAAAATAGATCTAATATAATTGAAATACTAAAATAAAATTTAATTCAAGTGTACTTACCCACACACCCATCAGATCAGATCCAGAGTTGTTAAGCAT
The DNA here is from genome assembly GCA_018584345.1 of Thuja plicata. Classification (NCBI taxonomy): domain Eukaryota; kingdom Viridiplantae; phylum Streptophyta; class Pinopsida; order Cupressales; family Cupressaceae; genus Thuja; species Thuja plicata. Next base: position 1,634,005 of record MU228207.1, read on the forward strand.
TTATGTCGTAACTTGCAAGATTGTGGGAAAACATGCCAAAACAATGAGCCACATAGCTCCTATCATAAACCTTATCATCACTGATATAGAAATGAACCTCCTTGATGATAATGTGTTCATTTTGATCTATACTTTCTATCTCATCCAAATCAAATTATGCATGTCTATAGGTCACATGCACAAATATTGCAACTTGATCATAATGATAATATTGACTTGGAAGCTTTGTTTGAGGAGAAAATGTATAGTTCTCCGCAAAATCTACAACTGAAAGAATACAACCAGGTGGAAAATAATTTTTGGAATCACAAAACTGTTTAGCTTGCCATCGTGCACCATGACAATGTTGGATATGTGGATAAATCATAGATCAAAATTTGTCCATGAACTGAAGGTATGGTAATTCACTCTCCTTCAATGCAATTCTTTTTAATTCTTGTCCTGTCTTCATTTGGTATTTCTCATATTCAAATCTCTTCCACTGGACTGGTGTTGTAACATCAATATTATCAAATTGTAAAGGAAATTTATGTAAATTTCCACATCATTGCATTCATTTTTTATACATTGGACATTGAATTCATCCGAGTCTTCTAATTTATCACATAAAATGGACTTCACAAATTTTGTTATACCTCTAGGAACCATATCTAGATTAAGTACTGCCATAACCTTTTTATATGATTGCAAGTATAAGTGAAACTCAACATGATTTCAACAACAACATGTTTCACGAACCTTATTTATGCGTACAAAGAAAGGACACAACATCTCAAACATTCTCTGACCTATTTTCACATTTGAAAATTCTTGTTTGAATGTTTCAAATAGTTAACTTTGTGTAGTATCAACAAAATGTTTTGGATGTGAAATCTTCTTAGCGGTCTCTTCATCTTTCATCTATATAGTGTCCCTTCTATTGGAAGAAACACGAGAGTGGTTGGTCCAAAATTCAAAGACCTATCTTCTTACATCTTTAGAAATTTTGTCTTTTCGAGGAACTCTACAAATATGTACCCAATTATTTTCAATGTTCATAACCAACACATTTCTCTTCCTAATATATCTCTGAATAGTTCTTCGAGATACCTTGAGTAAATTATAAGAAACTGCTCGAACTTGATTTCTATGTGTCAATCTCTTACTGGAAATCATAGTCATCAACGCTCTTATAACATCATTTAAATCAGATCCTCCATGATCTATCCTGTTAACAACATTCAATGCATCTTGTAAATTTTCAATTATTGTTTCTTTTACTTGACCTCCTACAATTTTCCTATTATCAACATCCAACAACTCCAAAATCGGAGTCATTTTCCTGAATAACTTTGCAAACAATTGTGCCTTTCCTAGCAAAGCTTTATCCTAAAAATATTCCTTTCACATGTTTTTGACATGAAATTTAATAGTGCTTTCAGGTATCAGGTGCTCCGGTGCAATTTGACTGACAAGTGATTCCTCATTAATCTCCATCAAATTTTGCATTGTAGAATAAATATGTGTACCTCGACTACTACCATTATCCTCCCCTACTTGAGTTGCATCTTCTTCAACATCGATAGGTTCTTCTTCAACATTGATCAGTTTCTCTTCAATAAGTTTTGTATGACCTTTCATTTGGTCATCCCTTTTACGATCATATTTCCTTTTTCTAGTCCTTTTATTTCCCATTGCTCAAATAGAAGCAAGAATTTTTTTTGCTTTAATCCTTCTTGACTAAAAAAATTGCCTTCACACTCCTCTGGTCACAAAATGCCTTTGTAGCTCTCTCAAAAAAAATGCCTCGTAGCTTCAAAAACCCCTTCAAAAACCCCTATATTATGTAATAAGGATTCAAATTCACAATTGATATTCTTTTTTTTTTAAATAACTTATATATATACCCTTCTCTTTGAAAGGGTGGGTTGCCCACACAAGCACTCACGAGTGGCCGACCACTAAGGGTGCTTGACCCAGTATGAATTGGCCAAGTATACCTAGGTGGCATGCCATGTTGGCAGCCAAACCTCCAAAACACATCAAATCCATAAGTTTGCACTTCTGTTGTTCTTTTCTCTGCTCAAACTAGAAAATGTCAAAAAACTAAAAGTACCCTTTTCTAGATCTTGGAACTACGATTCTTGACATATAAACTTTATATTTTTTTGACTACAAAACGTTGAACAAATTTGCTAAAAACTACATGTAGGTGTATAAAGCTTTGAGAAGTAGTTGATTCGGAAAATATAAAAAAATTCTAAATCAATTCAGAAATTTTTTAAAATCATAGATAACACTAGATAAGAGAGTCATTTTTAATAATATGTAATTTATTTGGTTTTTGGTATAGTTTTGATAGGGAAAAAATTGTGGGAGACAAAAACTCTTGATTTCAAGTAAGTTCGACTTTGAATACTTATAACAAGCAAACTTTACATCGAAAACACTTCTTTCTTTTTTTCTGCACTAGCTATACATGTCATCTATAACATATTCTAAAATTAGAGGAAAAAACTATGTTTTACTTATAATGATTTGGCGGGAAGTAAACTCCCTGATTTACAGTATTTATTAGGAAATGAAAAATATACCTAAAAAATTCAAAAAAAATATTAATTTTGGTTCAATTTTTTTAAAAAATAAATTATAGGCATATAATTCATCCTATTTCACACATTTCATCAGTTTACATCATCTTCAAATTCTCAACAGAATGTGACTTTTATGCCCTTGAAGTTTTACAGTTTTGGTGTTGTTAACCTTTTCCTTTGTAAAAGGGTGACAATTTATTGTGATTTTACCCTTAATATGTTCAATGAAGTAGAATCTTCTTTTGGAATACATAAAATATACTTCTTTTTTTATTTCTTATGTGGGGGATTGATTCAGTGGACCAGTTTGAGGTTAGTATTATCTGCATCATAAAACTTCACAAAGTTTGATCAACTTTGTGTACACTAGTTGAGTAGTGTCATCTTTTCACTCATGTAGTAAAATTTGATCCACATATCTTGAAGATTTGACAATTCCAGAAAACATGAGTCCATCATTAATAGAGTTTACATCTTCAACATGCTTCAGAGTTCTTCTCATCTTATCTCTTTTTTGGAGAATATTTTTTCCCCACTGGGTTTTCTATCTTTCTCCTTTTATGAGAGATTTCATTGTACATGAGTACCTCACCATGCTAGTAGTCCAGACTTATTTTTTATCTTGTCCACCTAGAAGTTATGCTTAAGTAGAAGGTGGTGGTGCTAGTGTATTTATTTAATTAATTGCACTTAGGCTTATTAAGCCTACTTAGTCATCTATGTTTATTCGACACTTGTTCACACAAGTTATCATCATTTAGGAGTCATCTAGAGAGGCATTGATTCTATTTTGACACCTCATCCTATTTCCTTGGGTAAGTTTTTCCACCACTCTATCTTGAAGGATTCCATACCATATTTTGTGGAGACACTCTCATCGATATGTACCTTTGCTTCCTCAATGAATTAGGTCAACTTTGGGCTCTCAATTTATTATTGTGTTTTATTTTATCTCTTACTGTAAATCTTGGAGAAATCCACAAAGTAGAGTAATAGTCAATAGACATTGTTATATAAGGATTCCTTTACTCAAGATCTTTGTAGTTTTATGTTGTGTATTTTATAAGTATTTTGATAGGTCTAAAATTGTAAGTGTCTTCTTGAAAACATGAAAATTAACACTTAAAAATTTATTGTTTGGAGTATGAATATGGAGGTTACATTAAAAAATTATTGGACTATATGGGTCATAACATGGAAAGAAATATTTTGATGTTGATAAATCTTTCTTGTCTCACTTCTCTGACTTAAAAAAATAGAAAAATTAGTAGATAGTGTAGGTTGATTCTTAACAAAGTCTCAAAGATCATTGAATATAAATATAATATGCCTTTCATACTCCAAGATGTAGTTTTTTAGATGTTAATTTTCCTACTTTCAAGATGAGACATGCAATTTTAGGCATATCAAAATACTTAAATAAAATACACGACATGAAACTAAACAGATTTTGAGTAAAGGAATTCTTATAACAATATTTATTATTATTACTCGAGCATTTTATAAATATGTACTCATGTTTTGCAATACTATATAGGCTACTCTACAAAATGTCGTACCTTCCATCATAATTAAACTCTAAATAAGGATTTTCACTTATTAAGGGTTGACCCATTTAGAGCAATGGCCAAAACACTTCATTGGTGAGGCTGCCACAAAAATTCAAATCCATGTCAGGCCATTATGCTTGCAAATTTGTGCCTATGCTGGGCGTGCTCATGGATTTGAATGACTGGAGTGTTCGGTAGTCTTAAATATGGATGCCCATTATCGATCAAAAATAGAAACTCTAAACAAGGCTTTCATATACCAACTACATAGTCCATAAAGGAGCTTTTCAAAAACAATCTAGTTTACAAATAAGACAAATAGAAAAATGATTCAAATGAAACCACCTATATAATTAAATTTTCTATGAACATAAGAAGTCTGTAATAGACATAAAATTATATAGACTACATATAAACACTCTTCCAAGCAACATGATGTATCTTCATTATTCTTGCACTAATCATCGACTATAATGTTGAACATGACCCTAAAAAAATAAGGCTTATTTCATCACAATTATAAAACAGATTTCAATAAACTCCATTATCTATTTAACACCAAAAACAAAAAAAATAAAAATAAATAATAAATTTTCAATTGAATAATATAAAATAATGAATGTATCAAATATTATATTAAATTAATAAGACCATCTTTTCAACACCTTTGTCTTTTTTTTAATACCCATTATTGAAAATATCCAGCAACAATATTAATTCTTTTTTTCAAAAAGAGGAATGCTGTAGAGAGGGTTACAATATTAATACCATTTGTAGCTCAAACTTTAGACCTTTTCACAATATTAATACCATTTGTAGCTTTAGAATTAAACATAGAACTAAAATTGGGAATTACATTTGCAAACGTATACAAGAGCATGCCAATTATATTATGTTTGGCTATTATATATGATTACATTTTTAGCAAACCTTTTTCTCATAGAAATCAATTATTAAATACTCAAAAAAATAAGTTATATAGTAGCTATAAGCTATTACTTTTAAGTGTCATGCTCGTAAGTGTTCTATGATAATTGTAAGATACATGTGTACATAATTTAAAAATACTTGACATATATTTTGAAAAATAACTAAAATTGTAAGATAACTCTTAAGTAAATAAAATAATAAATTAGTAAATCAACAGTAAGATAACTTTGAAGAGCTCCATACTTTAAACTTTTATAACTGATTTTCTCATAGTAATCAATTATTAATTACTTAAAATAAAATAATAAATCACTAAATAAATATTTTATAATGAGTATAAACTAATTTTTTAAAATATTATGATTATAAATGTTCTATAAAAATAAGATAAAAAACGTTATGTCATAATTATATATATATAAAATAAAATGCACTTAAAAAATAATTAAAACTAAAATAAATCTTAAATAGATAAAATAAAATAATTCTTAACTAAGTAAAAATAAAATAAACATTGTAAAATCATTTTTAAATAAACAAAAAAAAAGGTTAGGTCTCTATATTTTTAATAAATATATTATATCTATAATAATAATTTTTTTAAAAATTTATATTACTTAATCTATAAAAATATTAAAACACACAAAAAAAATACAACATAAATTACATTAAATATTTTAAAACTATTTTAACATGATTTTTCAAAGAGATTTACCTTAAGCACTACTACACCTCTTTATACATGATTATTTTATTTCACAAATTTCATGCATATGATAATGGCATATGAATGGGAACTAAGCGATTCTAACATTGGGGTTATTGGCTTTTATTTTGTTCCACAATTCGTTACCCTCCTCAAACATATCATCCACTCCAATATGGTGAAAGCTAAATTCTTTCATACTTTTCATGAGCTCCAATCCCCTTGGAACTTTCTTCAAATTGAAACATCTTTTTACTCTTAGAATTTCAAAGTATGGCATGTCTCCATCCTCTAATTCTCGCAATTCCTCTAACACTTCAAAAACATCAATTTTAAAATAACACAACTAGGGAATCCCCCAGGCTTACCAAACTCTTTTGGCAATGCCTTGTAAATATCATTATAATTCAACTCCTCAAAGTTTTGAATTTAAGGGAGACACAAATCAGTGAGGTACCAAAATGTGTGAAAAATAATAAGAATCTTCGTTTCATTGATATCTCTTTGTGCCCCAACCTAGCATGTTATAAGACGAATTGAATCTTTTCACGGAAACAATTGATATAGGACCAAGAGAAAGAGTAGGCTTAACATTTGCTACTATATTAGCTGTTAAGTCCTTGGATAAACTCATAGCCTTACAACCATTTTCATATGATCGTTATGAAAAGATGGAAATGGAGAATAACTCACCAAAAGGAAAGGTGAAAAAGAAAAAAAGTCATATATTTGGAAACATAAAAAATTTAGGTAATGTGTACATTATTAGAGATATTTTTTCTATTAATATTATTAGTTTAAAATGAAATGTCTCATTCATTATCTTTTAAATAGATATCTAGTTATATACATATATGAAAAAAAAATATTACTTCATACATATTAAATGCATGTCACAATGTAGATGCTACTAGCATTGATATCTTAAAATATATATTTAAAATACACCAAGAGATCTCACAAATTTCAAGACATTTATCTATTCTCAATAATAATTTAAATATATGCATATCAAGATTGATATCTCTCGATATCTTTGAAATAGATGTATTAAGATATCTATACTAATAATATCACATTACATTATAGATAGATGGATATGTTCAAACCATAAAATCTTCAAGAAAAAAAATAAAAAATTAGACAATGCTCCTAATAGCTAACTACTTATATATAATAATAACTCAATGATAATATTTTATAATCTTTATTATGAATCAATCTATATTTACAATAAAAATTATATATATTAATAAAATAAGTAATATCAATAATTTTTTATTTCTAATATTTAAAATTTTTTATAATTTTTTTTTAGGAAAAACTTATAATAATATTATTTTATCAATTTCTTTAATTATTACGCGGAAGGTGTTCCTTTTACGAAGAAGATCAACTCACTTTACCCATCAATGGTTGCCAAAATGAGAATTTGGCCATACAAAAATACATCTTCCCGTTTTCAAATTCCAGCCATCTTCCAGCAAACAAACAGGCCAACGGTTGGAACTTATTTGGGACGTTTTTTATTATTACCGTTGTCACCATCCACCTCTCTTTGTTTCCGGCCTCCGCGACAGATTTTTTAGCAAGTGAAAGTCAACACCGACATTTCTGACTCATAATATACATGTTCGATCCTATCACTGTCATCCATTTTAATCACCGTATAGCTGAAGAAATTGGCCAACTAAGGTAGGGACAGTGCAAGACGATTACCGTGAGCAACCATCGATTATCATGACGCTTTTCTCATATTACCAATATTATTGTTATGTTTTTACTTTTTGTTTTATTTTATTTCTATTTACTTTAGAATATCCTCCAAAACAATGTCTGGTGACATTTTTTTTTATCATTTTTATTTAAATTATATGTTTAATTATTTAAGTTTTGCATCTTTCCCGATTTTAAGAAAAGTATAATTAACATGGAATCTATAATTTTTTTTTATATACGGTGATTAACCATTTATATTGTTTGAAAATCTTTATAATATGTTAAATAAAATTTTAATTATTATATTATTAATTTTTTTATTCAATGTATTTTCATATAATTTTTAATCAAGTTCTAAAAAATTAAATTTAAAAACTATTTAATTTAATTATTTATTAAAGTAATAAATTTCTTATATACTAAGGTAATTATTACTTTTTATTATTAATTTTGTTTATTTTAAATTATTAATTAGTTTTTTTTGTCGGCTGCTTATTTCAGCCCCCTTTTTTTTCAATGCTTATTTTTAATTTTTAAGCGGTGGCTACTCCACTAAAGTAGGGATAGATTCCAAATTATCCTTTTCCTCTTATTTAAAAATGGCATGGGGACATTGCAGCTGCTTAATTTTAAGCACAAATTACACTTAAGCAGCCGCATGGGGACATGGGATAAGCCAACTTAGACTAAAAAACTAAGTGAAAAGAGTCAATCCTAATATTGATGACAAAACAAAGCCAACCAAGAGGTGTTTGATGAACTGAACTAAATAGAGAGAGGGGGTGATCCTTACGAGGACATACTAGAAATACAACATAAAAGAAAAAAAGACAAAAACTATTGAAATTAACCATAATGTTTTTTAATGAAGCCATTATCAAGAAATGAATGGAGAATAACTCAATAATTGTGAAATAGTAAATCTTCCCAACAAATTCTACCCTCAGTTTTATAAATTTGCATCTATCCCTAGCATACCCACATGCATTATAGTTTAGACAACTTCTTTTGTTGGTTTGAATTGGTTTGTAGCTGAAAGCCAAGCTTTAGATTCTTCGTTATTCAAAAAAATTAATATGGAATCTAATTTGGTTGGTCTTGTGGTCAGAAAACTCAGTGATACGATGATAAAATAGATAAACAAGGAGACATCGCTTATTTTTAACTTATGAAAGGAGTTTGAATGGTTGAAGAAGAAGCTCACAAATATAAGTAACTATCTTAGAGAAGAGAATCTTTAAGGTGCACATGATAAGTCTGTGAAAATTTGGCTGATGGAAGTTGCAGACATTGCTTTGGGTATAGAGGACATACTTGGTGAATGTTTTGTTTAGTCTCAAGGTACTACTAATGAAATCCCCCAATCCTCTTGTGTCTATACTTTCAGTTATTCTCATTTATTATGGATATTAAATATCTTTATTAATAATATAGAGATAGCCCCTTGTGACATAATGAAAACCTATTGTCAACCATTTAGAGATCAAAGGAAGCCAACACAAATCAAGAAAAAGCAAGAGTAATTTTTTATCAGTCACCAACTCAAGCTTGTAGGTGAAAGACTAGTTTACAACAACATATTCAACTCTAATTCCTAGACTAAAACTTACATGGTGAAAATAAAATACTCTAGTTCTAAGTCTAATATCAAACCAAGATTCTCTATTTTAATTCCTAATATAGTAAAAACTTTGAGAGACCACTCCTTCAATTATATGGCTGAATATTCAATGATTAATTATATATGATCAAGTGCAATAGTACTTCATTATTTAGTTTGAGGATTGAGTAGTTCTAATTAATAATTTTGAACCAACATTTAAAACCACTCCATTTCTTACTATCTTACTTACTTGTAGAGTGGACTTGTAGTAAAAGTGCATAACTCTCCTGCCCTTCCTTTGTCTAGAGTTTGAATTAAATACAATAAGAACTAGCCTTAATGTGGACATCATAAGACTATATTTGTTTCTATGTAGCCATGTTTATATTAATCTAGATTACTTGTGTTTATTTGTATCCATCATATTGGATTAGCGTATGTTATACAAGAAAATTTTAAATTTTCTTTACATTCTGGTGAATTGGATCATTTTTACGTGACTTAGTTTCATTTTAGGATTTATTTTCAAGAATGTTATTCATTTTAGAATTTATTTTCAATAATGTTATGGTTTTCAAATATAACTTTGATTTCTCATCTTTTTTTAAGATTTTATTATTTTTTGGTCTTTCTATGCTTGTATCTCTTATTTAGCATTTGGATATACATTTTAATTTAACTTTATCTAATCCTCCCACCCTAGACTATTATATCATAATGGAACCTCCTAGGGCCTCTTCCTTGGCTTATTTACATTCATTTATACTAATTATTGATATGTTTTCATAATCCATATCCTATGATGCACCCATGTTTGATATACTTCTAAATTTTATGTTATGAATAATATTTTCTTTTCTATAAAGGTCTTATTTTATCGCGCCTTAGGCTTATTATTCTTCATTGAGTTTAAAATTGTGTGAATGTTTGTACTCTTGTATTGGAGATGCTGTGAATTTCATTCATACCTCCCATGATGATCCTATACATTGCGCTAACATTGATTATATAATAAGAAAGACTTAGCATGTGATGCCACACCTAGTTTACTTTTCTATGACACTACTTCAATATTGATGAAATATCTTCTATGTGTCATGTTGATCATATGTCCATAGTCTTATTTTCTTTATTTAAAACACGATGACCATTCTTTTCCATCTTGTGAGGTGAATAGATGGATTTGCATGGCCTTCATTTACATGATAATAGCTTATGATTAGATGATCGTTCACTATAGATTCATTAACGCCTCATTATCTTATCCCATGTGCATGATGATCGTAAATTATAGATTCAAGAATGCAAAGTGGAGGGGGAACAATTCAGATGGAGTTCGATTCAAAACTAGTGGCTATTCAGCCCATGGTCGAAGATGTCCACTTATTTGATAACCCTTCTGCTCCTGTCATCGTCGTCGTTGGGAAGTCTTTTCCAATAATTGTCCTTCACTAATTTTTCTACACTTTTCTGCACATAATTTATTAATTTTATTATTTTTGGATAGGCTACAAGTATGCTTCCTCTTTTTAACATTATAACTCTTACTCCAAATGATGGAGGAGTTATAAATAGTCTTATTGGGTTCACTAGACTATTGTCTCTATTGAAAATGTGGCCTTGTTTATGTCATGAAATGATCTGCACCATTCCCCAAATCAGACACAAACAAATCAATTTTAAAGTGCATAGACAAATCCATAAACAATTGGCTCTAAACTTGACCCAACAGTTACTACTGTGTACAAAACTAGGGATTTTGAAGATGGAACCGAGTGACATCTCTGCCATAGTCCTATCTGAAATTTTTTAGTGAATGCTCTATTTAATCACTTTGAAGGCATCTAGTTAGTTGTTACATGTTCTTTGGCTTTATTATTTACTATTTCTCTATTTCTGACATACTTAGAGTTAAATTCAAAGTGATATATTCTTCGCCTCAATGTGCTTGACTCTTTCGAGAAGGTCTCTCAAGACTTGGTGGCTCAACAACATTAGATGAATACAAAAATAAGCAAAGTAAACCCTCAATGTTCATCTCCTCATGCATACTCCTACAACCTTATTATACCACACCATTAATGAGATTGACATATTTTAGAAGGATAAAATGTTTTACTATAATGATGAGGTACATTGGTTCAAAGTAACTAGAAAGGTGGTTTTTTTTTTTTTTTAGCAAATCCATTATTTATGTACATTTCAAGGAGACTTCTTTGCTACATGTATGTGTACACACATATTTGCAAGTGTTATTAGAGTGTATAACAATGTATGTTGATATTGTATCATGGTCATTTAAGATTATTACATACTTGTTCTCTTTCTCTAATGAATTTTCTTTTTCTAAAAGGGTATCTCGTGTGTTATGTGTTAGAAGTTTATTGTTTCTTAATATTATTCTATTTATTGATCTATGCTTCTATATTTAATCATCAATGAACAATTTAATGCTAAGCAATTAAATTTTATATTTGCATACAAGTGGAAAAGATCTTATTGTAGTAGTTTTAACTTGTTTTTTAAAAAAATTAGGCACAATTTAAACTCACTAATCAATACAATATAACCTCTATCAAAGTTAGAAACTTTACAAACATGGATAATTTAAATTTCATTGTGGGGGGAAGGACAAAGTTGTGAATCAGATTTGCCATAGCAATTTTACTGGACCTCATGTCAAGAAATATATGTGAAAAGGCATAGATAATAAAGTTTCTAAAGAACCCAAACCTTGGATGTATTACCTAAAACTTCCCTATGGACTTGGGCCACAAAGGTATTGGATAGTTCACCTATTAGGAAGAGAACTTAATAGACAAAATTATTCTATCACTTATCCACATGGTATAGCTTTCTAGAATTCACAACATAAATAGAGAGATTATATAAGGAAGCTAGGGACTAGCTTAACCAAGAAGAATTATGAAGTTGATACAAAATACAACCATGTACATAATTTTACTCAAATAAATGAGTTTAATGTGCTAAGTTGATCATTACTATGAATAGGTTTTTTGAACTAATTTTACATAGCATAATCCCAATTATCAACCATCTCATACTTAGCTAAGAATTAATATATCTCCCTTAATAATAAACCCTAGAACATCAAGAGTAATAAGGGTAAATTATATAGATCAAATCCATACCCCAAAAATATGCATAATAACGTAGGTTATTTAAAATAAATCTAGTCCTATGGTATCTAAGCTAGCAACAATCCAAATACTATCACCATGTAATAATTAAAAAAAATCCTTAATATGGCTTGAAGTGGGGTTCTTATACAATTTGGCCTAATGAATGCAAGTATCATAATCATATTTGACATCCTTCTAGATGGAGTATGCCATGCATTGATGAGGCCACATAAGAATCATATTAAATTCAAAATGACTACAATAATAATCATAAAATTAATTTATGCACACGAAAGTTGGGAATCTATATCCATTAGATCATCATATGGAGATATGCATGGGCCAATTGGTACAATTCTTATAATAGCAATGTGATTCCACAATTTCACAATTATGTTACGTATAGTCTTCTATTATACAAGAAGAAGACAATCTCCTCATCACATGATATAATTATAACAAGAGATATCACCCTTGTGTGTGTGTGTGTGTGTATAAAATTTCATGCGTAGTTTTCATTTAGGATATTTGACAAAAGCCTCTTATAATAAACCTTAATACACTATCTAGAAAAAAAATAGTAATATCATACTCTAAGTTATGGTAGTAACAACAAATTTTACGATATAATATAATGAGGTATTGGATTGTTGTGAAATAAAAATAACGTCTAAATAATATTATAGTAACCTCATTTTAGTTTGTACGGGAAACCCATAAGGAAGCTATCTTCAATCCTATTTACATAGGGTTTTGAGACTTATTACATCACAACTATACACAAATGTCCAACAAATATAATAATTTATATAATATAAGGTCACTCTAATAGTAATGCAATTACATACAAACTGTCCCAAAGTATCCTCCTCATTATTGAATGCAAGTCTTATGATCCCAATGTCAACTAAGGTAAAATACTTGTACATGGATGTTTAAATGTGCACCTCTTGGTGTCTAAAGTATGTCTTGATGATATGTACAGATATCAAGTTATACAATGATATTCAGACCAAACATATAAATATAAAAATATAAGAGGGTACCCTGGGCACATAATTTTATTGAGAAAATACAACCTTATACACATGTAAGGAAAATTGCTTAAAAAATGACTCAAGTATAAGGATATGAGTATTTCCTATGAATATTTGAAAAAATGCCTCAAAGAAAAGTAGTACCATGAATGTCGTGTTTGTAGGTTATGACAGTAATATTTTATAAAAAAGGCTTAAATTTTTTTAAGCAAATGCAACTAGAAAGTATAAGGCTAAACTCCTCTAAAATATGCTTTGATATATGACATAAGACCCAAGGCTCCATAGATCCCACCAACATTGGGTTGATTGAGTTTAATAGTGACGGTTGCACATGGATGTCATATCTTCTTCCACTCTCCCATTGTCTCTGCCAATTTTGTGGTCATACCTCAACTTCCCATCCAAATAGTCTAGTTAAATAATTCTACTTATTTTGCACCCTTATCTTATTGATGTGACACCTATCTTCTTTTTTTTTTTGATAAAAGTGGTAGTTAAATATAGTATTATAATGAAATGAAAGTACATTGTCTGAAATGGGTTGTGACAAAAATGATAAGCCCAAAAGGAGGAATAGTTGGCCACCTTCAAAATCAAATATGACAAAGACAATATAAGTATTAGACGACAATAATCATAGATTGAGTATGATCGACCAAAAAAGCGTCTGACAATACAAATTTGCACATACCTACTACAAAGATAACATACAAGAATGCACAACGTGTAAAGACCAAAAAACCAACATTATCTCCCAATTGCTAGGACCCACATCTAGAGGATTTTGTTGTGTGAGCATAACCTAAAGATGTGTCATTGTTAACAAGGTAACCTTGAAAGAACTTGGAGCCCCATAAAACGATAGAGATCCACAAAAAGATCTTTTACCTTGGCACCTAACTTTTAGTTTGCTTCTAAAATAGTTCTTGGCCCCCATCTTTGAACACATATGCTTTTTCATGCATGTTTTATAGCAAATTCATCTCCATATAAATTTGGGGCAAACAATAGAGGTATAAAGTATATACTTGGTAATTTTCCCTACCATCTTACAATCACTTTTTCCTTGACAATATATATAAATATAGTGTCTGATAGTAGAGATTCAAGATTCAAGTTGGATGAACTTAGCTTTAATCCTTTCTTTTAATCTAATTATCCCCAATGATTTAGATATAATTCTAACCTTACCCTTTCCCTACCTTGGACTTGACTTTTATCACAATTCTATCCAGGCAGAGAATTGCTTATGCAATTTTATCTACCTTAATCAATACTTGATTTCACATTTCTTGAGCCAATTTGATTCCAAAACGTCATTGTTGCTGGTTAGCTTAAGTGTAAAAGTTTCAGTTGAACACATAGGATCCCCTATTTAAAAAACAATTCTTATGGCATAATCAAAGGATAAATACAAAATCACATGAGGATCTCCTAGTAATCATTTTAAGAGCATTAAGAACAATCAAAGAGTACTTTCACAAATATAAGATCATAGATCCAATTACAATTTTGACACACAAGTCGCAATAGTAATCCTATCCAACTAATTTATTAAGTTCAAAACTATATCAATTCAAAATTCTTAAAACTTACAAATAAGATCTAATTAAAACTTACAAGTAGAAATTGATTCCACTAAAAGAACTAAATAAGTTCCTAATAATACATATTTCCTTTAACCAATTAATTATCTTAGGCTTTACTCAACATTTTATATTTATCTAAAATCTAATTAAATAACAATCATATTCATTTCCTTAAATTACCATAATTTAAAATCAGATACGCAGTTCCATTAATTTGGAGAAGCATAAATCAACTTTTGAATGCCCTGCTTAACTCTTTGATAGCTGGAAATTCTTCTATAGGACAAATGAGATTTTCTGTAGTTAAAAAAATTAAGTAGTTATAAAAAACAATTAGAAATTTAATAACAGTTATCTATATTAAATTCAGCAATACGTATTGAAATTAACCTCATAAGTGATAACATATATTTATCCAAGAACACATATAAATTTGTATTGGATTGACGAAGTTGTAACAGAGATTAGAACAAAGCTCTCATATGAACCCAAACATGACAAATGGCAGAAAGGAAAGACAAGAGTCCAAAGCTCAGCAAAACAATGGAATTGTTACAACAGGCAACACTGAACAGAGCATAGATAGAGCAAATCAGTTTAGCAAACCTGAACAGAGCATAGATAGAGCAAACCAGTTTAGAAAACCCAAATCTAACAATAAACATAAGTCATGTCCTATTGGTCTATAATTTAGATCTACTGTTTTTAATTTTCAAGACTTCCATGGATGCAACTCTTAATTTAGTCAAAGTTTACTAAAATGTAGAGCTTTGGGTATCTGATGCCTCCTCACAATTAGTCATTAAACCTGTTTCGAAAACTAAATTAGATATTTTGGGCCTTAATTTGCTGGAAGAAGAAGTGTCTGTGCTGAAATCTTGTTGAATGTTCTTCAATAGATTGGACACTTCTCTCATGGTGGGCTGAGCTTCAGGTGAATCACTTGAACACAGCAAACCAAGTCGCACCAATGAAGTGAGACATGCTTCTGTTTCTTTGCCAGCCCCTTCCATTAACAAGCTATTATCAACTACCTCAAATGCCCCGTCTGGAAATGCCCTCTTCACCCAGCTATGCAGGTTCAGATCACCATCAAACATATTATCAGTTGGCCGCCTCCTTGTCAGCATTTCCAATAACAAAATGACATAACTATAAACATCTCCCCGAGGAGAAATCATGCCATTCAATCCATATTCTGCAGCCTAGTCATTGATGTTGGAATATTCAGTAATTCCTCCATTTGCATAGTTTTATGTTTCTAGGCTTTTAGTTTCAGTCTTTTAATTTATTTCTAAATTTTTCTTTCTTTCATTTGGTATCAGAGTTGGGTAAAAAACAGGTTTTGTGAGATTCTAAATTAATAGAAAAAAAATCAGTTAGTCTGACTCTTGATCATTTGATCAATAGAGCAAGAACAATTTATTTGTATACAGTTTTATAGTTCTTTCAACCGATTATAGTTGTTTACTCTGTTCTAACAGGGGAATCCATAATTTTTTTTGAAAGACTGACATTTGACAAACCATACCTGGTGCGATGTAGCCCACTGAGCCTTTTAAATCTATTGTTGAAGTTACTGAATTTGCTGCAGTTCTGCCCATCAATCTGGATATCCCAAAATCTGATAGATGAGCTGTCATGCTTTCATCTAAAACAACATTGCTTGGTTTTATGTCACAATGCACTATCTGCACAAAACAATCATAATGAAGATATTCAACGGCATGGGCTATATCTATGGCTATGTTCAGTAGTTTTCTCAGTCCCAATTTACAACTGTATAGATACAAATGCTTCTCTAAGCTTCCATTAGAAAAATACTCAAAGATTAAAGCTTTGATGTGAATGGTGGAGCATGTGGTTATGATTCTAGCAAGATTCCGGTGTCGAGCCTTCTGCAACACTTTACATTCTGCTCTGAAAACCTTGTCTGATTGTTCATGCATTAAATTGAGAACCTTCACGGCAACACGGGTACCATCAGCCAAAAATCCTTTGTACACTGACCCAAAGCTGTTTGATGCAAGCAGATTGGAATTGTGAAATCTATTGGTAGCTGCAAGAAGCTCCTCATATGAGATCCGTGGGTGTTCCACCTTTTGAAGTATTTTCCGAATTGTTTGTTTAAATTCCGCTCTGTTTTGCAAGCTCCTTATCCATAGAACTGAAACTCCGAGAACTAGACAACAAATAGTAAAAGCAGCAACAGCACCTACTGCTCCCAATACTTTTATCAGGAACCTGGAATGACTTTTTGCCGTTTGAATGCTATCTGTTAATTCGTTGTTTGACAGGTTCAAAACCTGTATTTGGTTTAAAGACTCTGGGATATTTCCTGTTAGCTTGTTGTTTGACAGGTTCAACAAGTAAAGATGATTTCTATTCACAAGATACTCTGGAATTTGTCCTGTTAATTTGTTGTTTGACAGGTCCAGCCAGTAAAGATTACTCATATTCACAAGATACTCTGGAATTTGTCCTGTTAATTTGTTGTTTGACAGGTCCAGCCAGTAAAGATTACTCATATTCCATAAAGACTTTGGAAGATTTCCAGTCAAATTGTGGTTTGACAGGTTCAACAAGTAAAGATGACTTCTATTAACTAGAGACTCTGGAATTTTTCCTGTTAATCTATTGTTTGACAGGTCCAACCAGAAAGGAAAATTGGACGGGTCAGACCAGTAAAAAGAAGGTTGATATTCGAAATACTCTGGAATTTTTCCTGTTAATGTGTTGTTTGCGAGCATGTAAAGCCAAGTAATATTCCCTAAAGCCTCTGGAATTTCGCCTGTCAACCTATTGTTGGAAAGATCCAAATAGTCTAGCATTCTCAGGTTGCTCAGAGTAGTAGGAATTTCACCGGTCAAAGAATTGTGGCTCAGATCCAGGGGACCGTAGAGTATGCCAAGCTTACCAATTCCTGATGGAATTCTTCCTGTAAGATTGTTTCTGTCCAATCTGAGCTCCTGCAGGAACTTCCCATTTTGTATATTCAGTGGGATAGTTCCTGTTAGATAATTTTCCTGTAAACGCAAAACCTTCAGCTGCTTAAGATTGAAAATTTTTGAGGGTATGTTGCCGGATAATAGATTGCCACTCAAATTTATATAAGTCAAATTGGATAAATTTGAGACCTCTTCTAGAATACTTCCCTCAAACATATTATTTGGCAGGAACAAATTCGTCAGCTGTAGAAGTTTAGGCAGCACATGGTTCAATGGACCTCCCAATGTATTGTTCCCCAGTTCAAGCAACTGGAGTTGAGTACAATTTGCCAGCTGCTGTGGAATCAGACCGTTTAGAAAGTTGTTATTCATTACTAGGTATGTCAAATTTTGGGCATTTGAAATTGCAGAAGGGATGGTTCCTGTCAAGTTGTTAAATTCCATTCTTAACCTAAACAAATTTCTTGAGAAATTCCGAGGTATCTCTCCAGAAAGATGATTAGAGGAAAGGTCGACATCCTCCAGATTGCTTAAAGAGAGCAACTGGGGTGGAATGAATCCTGATAACTCATTGTTGCTGACATCAAGGACACGCAGATTGCTCAAAGAATACAATTGCAGAGGACTAAATCCTGTCAGTAGATTGTTGCTAAGATCCATGGTTTGGAGATGGCTCAAAGAAAACAATTGGGAAGGAATGAGCCCTGTCAGTCGATTGTAATTTAGGTGAAGGGCTCGCAGATTGCTTGAAGAAAACAATTGCAGAGGAGTAAATCCTGTCAGCAGATTGTTGCTTAGATCCATGGTTTGCAGATTGGTAAAGGAAAACAATTGGGAAGGAATAAGCCCTGTCAATTGATTGTAATTTAGGTGAAGGACTCGCAGATTTCTTAGAGAGCACAATTGCGGAATTGGGCCTTCTAGGTGGTTGTTACTGAGATCAAGAAACTGAAGGGCTGGCAACTTACATAGATAAGGCCAAACACTTTTAGCAATATCAAATTCAGACAAGTCCAGTCCCACAACATCATCCCCATTTTTACTGCAATTTACACCATACCAATGGCACGGGTCAGAGTGAATATCCCACTTAACCTTATTCTGGGGATTTGAATGAATGGAGATGTTTTTCATAACTTCAACTTGTGCGGTATTGAGAGAGAACGCAAGAGTGAGAAATGACAGAGTGAAGAATAGAATAATAACAAGAGGAGCAGGCTGCGTGCAAAAATACCTCATAGTGCCGTTGTTCCCTGCTCTATGATGGTGCTGGATTCTCCCTGGTGCATGGATTTTATCTCTTTCAAAGAAATGTGCGTATAACTTAATATGATCAAATATATTAAACCTGTGATATTGCTATCAGGATTCAACTGCGTAGTTTTCTGAGTCAAATTTATTGACCTATATTTCATGAGTAGTGGTTCAAAAGAACCCATCTCTCATGAGAAAGAATGGAACACTTAGCACTCATCGCATATAGGTGATGCTCAAGAGGTGAAGCACGGGAACTTCCCAGGAGGTCGCCCATCCCAGTACTACTCCAGTTTGAGCGCCCTTAACTACAGAGTTTCTTCCATGGTTAAACTCACTCTGCTTGCAACCCTCCCAATAAGTCCTAGTACTTCATGTCTGTGAGCATCACCTAGATGCAATGAGCACTAAGTGTTTCATTCATTCTCACGAGAGATGGGTTCTTGTTAATCACTACTCGTGAAACATGGGTCAATGAGTTTGACTCAGAAAACTACATAGTTGAATCGTGATAGCAATATCACAATTTGACTTGCTTGGAAAATATCTACTTACTTATCTAGGGGAGGTGACCTAGTAGCCGCCTAGGCTAACTTCACGCACCTACAGATCCTAAACCGTATGTCAGATTTCGACGATATTTTTGGTGTATCTCCGTATGTGAGTTAACTACTTAAAGCTAAGGTTTCGACTTCTGGGTATTTACGAATCTCTCTGTAGAGACCGTCTAACACAGAGTGGTCAAAAAATGGCCTTTTCAAAGTGTCACCCGATACCCGCTATGTTCTTGCACCAATAGCCGTTTACTAAAAAATGCCAGCACTTGTGGCCAAATGTCCAAGTAGTCGTTACAAAATGTCCCAATAGTGGTGCACAAATGAGCCAGTTACCAACCAAAAAAGGTAAAAAATGATCGGCTATTAGTACATGTGTGATTGACTATTGATTCATGTGTTATCATTTTTGGAGTTCTTTTAGTATTAATAATTGAAAGGTCAACATGACAAAAAGGTCACAATTATTAGACCCCTAGCGATTAATCAGTCATCTCCCCTATATTAAACCTACTTTGTAGATTACCTAACCATTAGAGGGATGTTGACGAATTTTGTAGGGAGGTGGGTGATTCAAAATTAATTGAATGGTATGATAAACTTCCAAAAGCATAGTCCAAAATGAACGTTCGATTGCACGAACAAGACAAGTAAAAACATATATATTTTTGCTTCGTGATTTCCATGGCGTTTCATTTCATTTATAAACTACTTGGGAAAATTGAAGAAGATTTGCTTTCCTTCAGACTTCAGACTTGACTTTGTAATAAATAAATGCGAGTAAATGTCTGTATCAACTCTATTGAATCTTGAATTGAATGGAACAATTTCTATGTTTGTCGTGAGTCCCCACTGAATGTCAAATGATGTACATGGAAAGTTTTATTATTTTTCTTTTGAAGAACATGCACTTATAATGTTGAAAAATTATATATTTATCTATATTATTAATGTTTTAGTATTAAAGAATTGGGTTGTCTTATAAAATAATTAGTATATAATAGTATATTTTGTATGGAAGTTGATTTTTTTTAAAATTATCATTATAACTATTTATTTTGAATATCTAAATACAATTTCTATAATTAGTTATAAATTATACTGATTAAGATTTGTAAATTTTTTTAATAGTAGGTTTGAACTTTAAGTCTTTAAATTTAATTTTTTAATTTATGATCCATGTTTCTCTCCCTTACAAATCATTATGGAATGACTAAAAAATAACTTATTTTAAATTATATTATTTGATGGTATATTTAGAAACTAGCCCTAATTTTGAATTGCATGTTTAATGGTATATCTAAAGACTAGTACTAATTTACTTAAACATTTACAAGGGAGAGAGACACAAAGAGAGAGGAGGAGTGAGGTGGGGACTCTTTTTGAGCTCATCTACAATGCAATGTATTGACATCCTAAAATCATAATACTCACTTTCTTGTTGTCCTGAATCTTAGTTTGTAAAACACGACCTTAGAATTCAATAGATTCTCCAAAGGGAAAAAAATAAACCCCACCTCCTTGTTGTAAGTTAGGCATCAAAATATTTGTTAGTGTATTTATTTAATTAATTACACAAGTAGGCTTATTAAGCCTACTCAGTCATCTAGGATTATATGACACTTGTCTATACAAGTTGTCATCTTTTAGGAGTTGAGTAAAGAGGTGTCTAGAGGTGTCGATTTTATTTCGACACCTCATCCTAGCTTAGTGGGAGGCAACTCGCCACCACTCATTGAGTTTTGGGTTTGACTTCTTATTCGTCCCAATCACTAACATCTATATGTACACTTCTCTTTTTCATTATTGGGTGGTCGATTTTGAGCTCACATTTTGTATTGTGCTTTTATAAATATCTTTTGTAGATCTTGTTGGTTTCTACAATATTGATCAAAACAAATTATGTTATACATCAATTAACTAATATTTCTTGTCTACATACACAAGTTCAACTCCACATGTAAATTCACATCCACAACCAAAGAAACTGGTTTCATGGTCATATCTAATTTAGGGTGAAACACAATTAATTTGCAATTTCTATGATACACATTTAGATAAAACCATAGTTTTCTACTACATTGATGAATACAATCCTAGCATCTTGAATAGTATATTTCATCATCAAACCCTAATCTAATTATTACATCTAAATTCATTACATTTTTACAATTGATTGAGTGTTTAATAATTTCAAATCATCTTTCATATATATAGGTTGATTGTCCATGTAAATGCTTTATTTATTTAACCACTTTTTAGATATTTATGTGAGAACGATTTATTCTTTACATAAAATGATGAACCCAATTATAGACACCTAAAATCATATGCTTCATAATCACACCTAATGTTATCCTCTTCTAGTGTTAATTAAATGAAACCAATTATTTAGTTTACCTTTCCAATATCTTTAAACATTAATTTTAAATAATTTTAATCATTTGTTTAATAAATCTAATATTTTATCTTTTCCTTTATATTCCACCCTTAATCATATAAATTCAATATTTATTTAATTAAGTTTACTCTTCATACCATATTCTCTAATAATTCATTTTTTTCTATCAAGCCATTAGTTGATTGAAACTAACTAATTAGCTGATAAATTCACTTGCATATTCCTAAGCATGCTTAAGCAATGATCAAAGTTGTACATGTCATGCATGCATATGGCTCATACTTCCCACTTCCTTAGAAAGTATCTTATTCAATATTATCCATCTACCTCTTCAAGAAGATCTTAACCTTTCACATGTCTCAAAAAAACAAATATTTGATTTCAAAAAGGGTTCATTTTCATCTTCAGTCTTCTAACCTTTTCTAATAGAACATTGGTCATTCAAATTTGTTTAATATTAGACCTCTCCAACTACACAAGCCACACGTTTCCACCTCAAGACCACTCACTCTCCTAATCCTCTCAATAAACCTCATCAATTGATCCTTTCAGTTAATATCAACCCTTGATAAACTATCCTTGCAATCTATAAATGAAACTTCTTATAGGTTATTTTTATAAGTATATTATCATCTATATGTTGGCAATTAGCAAGTAAGAATGAATTTACATATAATGATGCATTACTAGATACATTATAATTATAATATAAGATCTCGTCACTAATGTTTGTAATATCATCATGCACATGGTATAAGATAATGAGGCATCGCTAAAATCTATATGAGAATGTAACTGATGATCATCAAAGTATAAACTATTATCATGTAAATGAAGTCCATGAGAATCCATATATTCACCAAATGGAAAAGAATTATTGTATTTCTTTAAAGAAGGTAGATTCATGCATTCCAAGTTATTTTGCAAGTGTGAGAGACTATCCAAGGGCTTGGAATTAACAGGGATCAACATTGTATTTCACTGCCCTCAAGAGATTAGAAAAAATTCATTAGATCTAATTTGAGGCAAAGTAAATTTGCTCATTTTAGTTGTCGATAAATGATTTTGGAGATGATTTTTGCTCTTTTTAGTGTACAATTACTAGTTGTACAACTTCAGATCTTACCCTGCAAATTTCAGTGGTAGAGGAGATCCAAGATCATTACATAGAGTATATGACCCTACCACTTGAGTTCAAAGAGTTATTGACTCTTGATCAGTTCATTGGACAGAAGATACTCAAATCAAGTTAAACAGACAAAGAAGATTGCAGGGATCCATAGGGTAACAAGGATTTCTTGCAAGTTGTGGGCAATTTGACCTTGCCACATTTTGATGGAGGTGATAGATGTTCAACTCGTTCTTGGGTTCATAAGTTAGATAATTACCTACCTTTGAAGCCCATTTTAGAGGAAAAGGTGATTAGATTCACTACTTTACACTTAGATGGTGTAGCACATCACTGGCGGTATCATGGGTTGATCACTTTGGGATATTACTACATTACCTCCTACAATGAGTTCACCAGCAATTTCATTGATTACTTTGATCATAGGAGCTGGAGATGTATTTATATAGACTAGGAACTTAAAATTCCTACAATGGCACTTGAATGTTGTCTTCTCCAAATCCTCCTCTCTCATCCATTTCTAATGCTAACCATACCTCAAGTCGATCTTAGAGAAGTAACAAGCCCATGCAACTCATCAATCAACACATATATGCGAGGTGTGGGATATCTGTTCCTTATTGTCTTCTTATTCCGAGCATAGTAGTCAATGAACATGCAAAGAGTCACATGTTCCAGTGCTATATAAATAGGATGTTTCAACATCAGTTATAGAGGTTTGTGTTGATCTTTTTTTGATGACATCTTAGTATTCAGTCTGTCTTGGGGAGAACACTTGAGTCACTTGGATGAGTGATAGACACTTTGGAAAGGGAGTCCTTGTATTCCTATGGAATATTATCAGTGTAGAGGGAGTTAGAGATGATTTAGAGAAAATATGGGATATTGTTGATTCCCCCCCACCCAAGAATCTCACACAACTTAAGGGTTTTTTGGGTTATGTGGTTTCTATAAAAACTTTGTGAAGGGGTTTTCATAGTGGGAAACACCTCTCACAAATTGGATGAATAAATGGGCTTTCATTTGGACTGAGGAAGAACAACAATGTTTTGATCAGTTCAAGTAGTTGATTAGCTCATGCCCGATACTTGCATTATCGGATTTCACTAGGCCCTTTGAGTTAGAGTGTGATGCTTGTGCTAATGTAGGACAAGCACCCCATATCAATCAAGTTTCAAAAGTGGAGGGGGCCAAAATGAAGTTATAACATTTATGATAAGGAAAAGTTAGCCATCATACATGTGTTGGCTAAGTTTAGGCAGTACCTTGTGGACAAAAAATTTGTAGTAAAACTGATCATAACAGCCTGAAACATTTCCTCAGTCAACGAGATCTCAACTATCATAAAAAAAAAGGGTTAGTAAGCTCTAGGATTACAATTTTGATATTGATTATATGAAGGGTAAGAAACATATTATTATTGATGCCTTATCGAGGAGATCCCACTTGTGCACTATTGGAGAGATTGCAAAAGATTGACGAAGTTTTATTTCTCCTAAGTATGCCAAATACACATGGGCTACTAGTATTATTTACAGGACAATACAACATGACAGATATAGAGTTGTAAATGATCTTATCATTTACTAGGGGTGGATCCTTTTGATATTGGGATTAGAGATGAACAGATAGATATTGTATGCTTTCCATGATCCACCTATTGCCATACATCCTAGATACTTTAAGACATACATGAAGATACGAGAGACATTCACTTGGAAAGGGCTTAAGTTAGAGGTCCTCAAATATGTATGTAAGCTCCCTACTTACTAGTAGAATAAATAGGAGCACACTTTTCCAATAGGTTTATTGCAACCCTTACCAATTATGAGTAGGAAGTGGGATTGTATCTCAATGGAATTCATCACAAGCTTGCTCAAAGCCCAAGGCAGAGATTACATCCATGTGGTGGTAGATAAACTTACTAAATTTTCCAACTTATTTCTGATCACCACTACATATACATATGTACAAATAGCAGATTTATTTTTCTTGGGGGTATTCAAACTTCATGGATTGCCAAGGAGCATAGTCAGTGACAGGGACAACAGGTTCATGAGTCATTTTTGGCAGTAGCTATTTAGGCTTAGTGGCACTGAGCTCACTATGAGTACTAGCTACCACCCCCAGAAAGATGGTCAATTAGAGGTTGTTAATAAATGGGTGGAGGGATACCTTCAGAACTATGCATCAGGGCAGAAAAAGGCATGTGTTAAGTGGTTATATTTGTGTGAGTACTATTATAACACAACCTACCACATGTCCATTGAGATGTCATCAGGTATATGGAATTATACGGATATGATGGACCTATCTTTCTAGAATTTATTTTTGGTGACAGTAGGGTATCTAGTGCAAAGGACCTCTTCCAGGAAAAACAAGATATCATGAGGGCCATGAAGGAGAACATTCAAAAAGCTTAGAATCAACAGAAGCATTATATTGATCAACATAGATTTGATTTAGGTGGGTGATATAGTATATCTTATGTTGCAGCCCTATAGACAGTCCACTCTTAGGATGGGTGAGGCTGAGAAGTTAAGCAACTTTATTATGGATCGTTCAGGATCATCAAGTGTTTTGGTGAGGTGGCTTACAAGTTGGAGTTACCAACTGACAACCAAGTATATAACATCTTCCATGTTTCTTCCCTTAAGATGGTTATTGGTCATAATGTGATACCTTCTATAGTGCTACCACCCCTTGATGAGGAGGGAAAACTAATTTTCATCCTTGAGGCTATTATGGATACACATGAGAGGAGACTAAGGAGGAGAGTTATTAGGGAATATATGGTTAACTAGAAGGATTTCTCGGTGGAGGATTCTATATGGGAGAGTGAGCACATTTTGTAGCACCCGGGATTGAGGTTGCCTGAGTTGTAATGTCCCCTGCTTAGGCAATCCAGTTAACAGTTAGGTTGGGACAATATCATAGATTTTAGGAGGGATCCCTACTTTTTAGGGATGGTTTGGGAGTTGATTGGGACATACCAAGAGACCTTTCGGATCAGCCTGGTGACTTCTAGCATAATTCCTATTTTTTAGGAGGACTCCTAAATTTTAGGACTGGATTGTCAGTTAGCTTGTAGTGGTCATACAACATTAGTGGACATGGAGCTTCAGACAAAACTCAGATTGGGGTCAAGATGAGTGAGCTATGAATAATTTGAAAATAATTTAATTATTTCCTAAGTTAGTCTTGATAAATTAATAATAAAAGTGATTATTATAATCACTTTATAATATAATAATTCATTATAATAACTGGCCCAAGCCCCTTGGTAATGAACTAATTTATAACTTAATGAAGGGGCTAAATTACATCATCAATAATAAACCCCTTTTAAGGTTCGATCCTTACGAAGGGAATTTTGATTAAATAAGTTACTATTTTATGTTTATTAAAAAGTGGGAAAACCCTAGAAGCCACTCGAGTTAGCTTGGAGGGAAAAGAAAAAGAATTAAAAAGTGGGAAAACCCTAGAAGCCACTCGAGTTAGCTTGGAGGGAAAAGAAAAAGAACTTAATGAGGGAAATTGAAGGAGATTCATGCATTCTAGGTTATTTTGAAATTGCATTTTGGGAGGTGGAGCTCTGTGCAAGGGTTTAAATTGTTTGGAATATTTGAGAACAAAAAAGCTCTGAAGATAACAAGCTTGCAGGTGTGAGAGACCATCCACGAGCTTGGAATTTATAGGGATCAACAATTTATTTCATTGCCATCAACATAATAGCAATAATTCATTAGATCAGATTTGAAGGAAAGTAAGCTTTCTCATTATAGTTGCAGGATCAGTGATTCTAGAGATGACTTTTGGTCATCTTAGTGTTCAATTACCAGTCGTACATCTTTAGATCTTCCCCCACAACTACCAGCTTGGATGTTGACAAAGAAAATTGGTAGACCAATACCTATTTCAGTCATTGGGCGGAGAATATATAGTACTGAGTCTATACAATATTCCTGGAGGTTAGAGAGGGTAGATTGAAGATAATTTTTTCCATACTTTAGTAGGAGAAATCAAATTTCAAGATTAAGGTAACGTATGGCATTATCAACAGCTAGTTACAGTAAAAAACAAAGGTTTATTGTTAGCATTAGTACTTGGCATCTGGAGGTTTAGAAGTTTGTTGAAAAACAAAATAAATTCCTTGCTTGTAGTCAAGCCATATACCTGAAAAATCCTTAAACTCAAGGAAAATAGAACTTCTCCATACACTGGTCAAAGTCAATTTGAGCACGTAGAGATCAAAATTGAAAAAAAAATCCATCTCGGGGTTGACCACAACAAAATCCCCCTTAGGAAAATGAGTTTTATAAACTCCTCCCCTAGATTATTATGTCTGCACTTTTTAAAGTTAAATAAGAGTTTCTGCAAGTAGTCCTTTAATGGTTCATCCTTCTTTTGGGACATTCTAAAGATATCATCACCATGCAAGTCTCCTCCCCTACAATAGTCCTTGTACTTCTTGAGGAATTTCTCTTTCATGGAAGTCCATGTTGCTACTTCATTTATCCCCAATCCTATAAACCATCTCAGGACAAAATCCTTGAGAATTCCAAGAAACAACTTCAGGAGGTGAGCGCTTATAGTGTAATCATAACTTTGACATAGGACATTGAATTCAAAGAGAAAGTTATCTAGATCTTTAATGACCAGTCCATGGAAGTTTGGAAGGGTTGAAGGTGGTATATTCTTCATAGTTGCACCCCTTTCTTGAGGAACTATACAGAAGTGAAAGGTTGGTGTAGAATTATCGTCACAATTTTTGCCCCCACCACCTCCTCCACCAAGTCTTGATGAATGAGAGCTAAAGGAAGAGTGTGAAGAATCTTGAGGTGATTGCATTTTTCCTGGTACTTTTCTTGCCAGTATTACTTCTTTAAGTATTTCTTCCTCAAGTAGTGCTCTTTTAGGGACTAAGTCTTCAATTGTTGCTTCTTCAGGTACCAATTAATTGTTTAAAGGAAGCAATCTTCCATGAGTGTGCCTCCTTTGATGCATACAAGAAGAAAATATGTATGATCTTCTCTTTCATGCAAGATGTTACTAAAATAGATATTACACAATATTATTCTAATTCTACTACTAAATAAAAACTACACTCCTATGATAACTTAAAACAATCTAAGTAATGATTCAATACCATCCACATCAACGGTGCCAAAAAATGTAGATTTCCATTATCCTTTTGTCATTGAATAGCTAACAATCCTATCATCTCAACAGGAAACTAATACTTGAGCAATCATTCTTCGACATGGACTGTGTTTAACTTGTCAACTTGAAGTCATGAACTTGAAATGTGCTAGCACGATCTATGCACCATAACATTACTTTGATTTTATCTAACTATTGAAAGGAAGGTTACAAAAAAAGAACTATCTATCCTTATACAATATTGTAATTAACTTAATCAATCAACAACTATTACCATTTGTATAATAGTGAAAAGGGAATAAATACAAAAGATGGAGAAAATAACCTCCCTTTTCAATGGTCAATTATACATACAGAAGGTCTATACCCCACTAGGTTCAAGTGATGACTCAAACTCTAAGTGGGATAGAATATTTTTCTTCATTGTGGAAATATGATTAAGGAAAAGAAAATGTTGATGTGATTAAAGTGTCTAATTAGATGATATTGCAAAAAAATGGAAATAACAGATAGAAATAGGCTTAGAATGAGCGGAAAGTTATAGATCTTGAATGCAGAGTAGAGGACTAACCTATGGTCCAAATTTGAGCACAAAATAATAGGGACAGGTTGCCAATGACATCTTATACCTGGCTATTCTTGCTAGAATTTTCATGGTTTCTTCATTGGTGTCTAATCTTCCCGATCTTGTGGCTCTATAACCTTTTCGACCTGCACACAAAAAAATAGGGAAGAAGCTTGTGGAAAGCGGTTTGCCTTAATCAAACCCCTATCTAGGAATCAACCTTGAAATGAAATGAAATAAAAGAAAGTGTGTTGTCATGTAGCAGAGGCTAGACCTAAAAAATCAAGTATATCATACCTTGATAATGCAAATGCTTCTTTAGATGTGATCAAATATGTTGATGCAGTAGCTTTTGACTAAACACAAGAACCCAAAAGGAAATCATAAAAAGACCAAAAACCATATGGAATATATGTTGCAATCTGTCACAATATTGAATAGGAGAGAAAGAGGAGAAGAATTGAATGATGATGAATGTAGATCTCCTTCCTAGATAGAAAACTCCTTTGCGTGACCTCCAATGGGGGAAAGAAGCTAGATCTATGGAATAAAACACCTTGATTTCTTGGAAGGAATGAATGCTTGAATGCTTGAAACTTGATGGCTCTTGAATGCTTGATTACACTTGCTTGCACTTGAGATCTTGATTGTCAGAATTCTTTGACAATAATGGCCACAAGATGCACTTGCGTAATAGATCATGATGCCAAAATGAGGAGAGATAGGAGGTTTTTTTAGAATAACTAAGGGGGGGGGGGTGAATTAGTGGCCTAAAAAATATTCCAATAAATCAACCACAAAACTTATTACCACAATTATAAGCCTCCAGTTATCTTCAGTCCTACAAGATGAATGCCTTGAAATAATCTCAACAAATAACTACTGCTCAGAGTTCAATTTTAGACCTTATTCTTACTATTTACCGATTAACAATATTTCATTTACCGAAATACAGTAAATTACTTAGTGTATACCGATCAATCCAGATTTAGTTATGTGTAATGCAAAACACTAAAGTAATGACTCATAAATACATTGACACATGGATTTTTAACATAGAAACCCTATTAAGGGAAAAACCACTTGGGACCGGTAACCCAAAATTTTCACTCTTCTGAAGTGAGATTGGTTAAGAGCCAACCTTGTTAAAGGTTACAAACACACTGTTAGGTGTGACCTTGTTAGAGGATTTAAATAGAATAGTTTGTCACTTGATATCGGGCATCTCTATGCTACCTTTATGGCCAAACCCAGTGTAGTTTGTCAAATGACATCTGGCATCTCTATGCTATCTTCATGACCAAACCTTTTGATACTCCTTAGGATGTATCTCAATATAGAAAGGATTTTTAAGTCTTGCCCGGTTAAGAGACTTTCTGATCCAATGGTTAAATTGAAACAGTAAATGATTTGTTCACGTATACAACTATACTTTGCAGAATTTCAGATCTATTGTAAGCTCATAATACCTTTCTAATCAATGTCTCCTTTCAATACCTTTGCTCCACTTCTTTCTGCTCAGTGATGTGCTTCTCTATTGCTCAGTGTCCACAAAATTAGCTTTGTTCTTCATCTTGATTGATCAGGTCTAATTGAAGACTTTTTTCTTCATCAGATTCTCTTCAGCATCTTGTTTCTCTATTCACCCCTAATTCACAATGAATTATCTTGTCTCTTTATAGACAAGATATCACCATTTCTCATTTCTTGACTTTCTTGTTCTTAGCGTAATCTGCAATTCTAGGAAATCTTACTTTAAAGATTTACTTCCGTTTTATCCCGTAGATTTCTCTTTGACAACTGGAATAAAACAACTTTAAATATTTCTCTTATCTTTGGATTTAACTTGTTGATGAAAAAAATATTAACAACCAATTAAGTTCATCTTTACCTCTTGTCAACTAAGTCTTTTTTCATTTCTGAACTTCAATTCTTTTTGGTGTTTAACTCCCTGTTAGTTTTGGTCAACACTTTAGTTGTCCTCGGGAATCTCCATCGGGGTTATCTATCCGTCAGGGTTGTCTGTCCATCGGGCATCACTGTGAAGTTCTACTTGTCATTAATTCTTGTGATTCTTCTTGTCGGTAATGCTTTCTCAGGTTTCTTTCTCAGGCATCACTGTGACTTTCCTCTCAGGTTTCTCTATCCTTCGGGGTGCACTACCCGTCAGTGTTTGTAGTCACTTAGTGAATACTGATCTTTTATGCATTACTAAAAGCATAACCTTAATATTTCTAATTCTCTAAAGTCTTTGACACTTTGTATATAACTAATCAGATTATATCAAGTTGACATCAATGACAATAAAATACATTAACTGATTTAATGTCTTGCATTAACTTTCGGTAGCTTGGTGATCATCAACTTAACATCTTCAGGGTTTCAATCAGTTATGGTTCATCAATCTCTCCCTTTGGCATTGATGACAACACACTACACTATCACACTATTATTAC
The DNA here is from genome assembly GCA_018584345.1 of Thuja plicata. NCBI lineage: Eukaryota > Viridiplantae > Streptophyta > Pinopsida > Cupressales > Cupressaceae > Thuja > Thuja plicata. The sequence continues at coordinate 1,665,328 of MU228207.1, forward strand.
TAATACAATATGAAATATATATATCAGTTGTAGTTCATCAATCTACCAATCTTTAGTTCTATAACCAATACAAATGTATGGCTCTCGGTAATCTCATATAGCCTAGATTTGTTTCTTGCAGAGTGCTTTCTTCAATCTTTAATCCATTCACTGGATAGATGTAGCACATTTTAATTCATTCTCTAATGTTGTCTCTCCCTTTGAATGTACCTCTCCTTGATCATCTCTTTTTATTTTGACAACAATAAGTCATCTCTCCCTTTTGATATTCTCTCCCTTACATGTTACATCTCTCCCTTAGGATATTTTATGTCCCTTTGATGAATATTTATATTTCATATGTATATATAATCTCTATCCCTTTGGATCTTCTCAGGATACTCCGTCCCTGTGAATTCTTAGGAAATTCTCTCTCTTTGATAACAATGCCAAAGTAGCCATTGATCATGCCAAATTTATATCCTTTCTCCCTTTTTATAATATACTCTTTGAATTTTCCTATCCATCAACAATACAGTGACTCTGGTGTTCGGTGCAGATATGTACCTTTCTGTGTACTGATGTATCTTTGCAGTCCATCTCTTTTCTTTCATCAACGTGAATGATCTTCTAATTCAGTGTAGGCTGATGTAGCCTCCTAGTCAACTCATTGACCAATAGATAGGGGTTGGACCCCTAGTCTCTGTCTCAGGTACTCAAATGTATCTTTAGGCAATGACTATTAATATGTCAGCTAATTGTTCCTTTGATTGAAAATATTCTAGTATCACCTCTTTCTCTTGCACTTGTTCTCTTAAGTAATGATACTTGATTGCAATATTTTTTGTCTTAGCATGCATGACTGGATTCTTAGAAATTTTTATTCTACTGGTATTATCACAATAGATAATCACTGGTTTAAAAATCTTCATATTCATACCTTCCAATAATTGTTTGATCGATGCAATATTTGAGTAGTTTGTAGCAACAACCACATATTCTACTTCTGCAGTAGATTGTGAGATGCATCCTTGCTTCTTGTTGATCCATGTGACAAGTCTATCACCCATGAAGAATGCTCCTCCAGTTGTGCTCTTCCTGTCATCTAAATTTCCAGCCTAATCAACATATGTATAGACTTGAAGCTCAAATTTTCCTTCTCTTTTATACCATAAGCCATAGTCTTCGGTGTTCTTTAGATATATCAAAATTCTCTTGACAACAGTCATATGTGATTCTTTGGGATTAGCATAGAATCTTGCAAATATTCCATCTGCATGTGCTAATCTGGTCTAGTATGAACAACATACATTAGTTTTCCAATCATTGATCTATACAAGGTCTGATTTACCTCATTTGACTTGTCTTCTTTTGTCAGCTTACATCCCGTAGCCATAGGTGTTCCAACTGGTTTGGAATCTTCCATCTTGAATATCTTCAACACTTCCTTGATGTATTTAGATTGTGTAATATATATGCCTGCATCTTGTTGAAGAATCTGTAGACCAAGAAAGAATTTGATCTCCCCAAACATAGACATTTCAAACTCTTTTCTCATTTCATTACCAAAATATTTACATAACATATCATTTCCCCCAAATATGATATCATCAACAAATATTTCATCAATCAGAATATTATCAATAGTATCTCTTTTAAATACAGATTTCTATTTTCACTTGTTCTTACAAATCCAATGCTTATGAGATAGGAGTGAAGTCTTTCATACTAGGCTCTAGGTGCTTGTTTCAATCCATACAAGGCTTTGTGTAGACTACATACCATTTTTCTCTTGTTTGGATCAACAAACCCTTCTAGTTGTTCAATGTATGGGTGATCCCACAAAACTGTGTCCCACTTTTTGGCCAACTTTGACACTGAAATGAATATTTTGAAAAACAACTTCGCTTTCAGAAATCTACTGTCGTAAAACTATTAACAATTTGAAGATGATGTAAACTAGTGAATTTTAGCATTTTGTTTCTAGTTTATAAATATTTGTTTTTTTTAAATTGGAATTTATTTGAATCTATTTTTCCTTCTCCTTCAAAACTTATTTTTGTGAAAAATCAGGATTTTTCAGGAGTGACACTCACTTTGATCAACATAACTTTTTTTATAAAACTAATAAGAATGTAATTATTTTGAATTTAGGTTTGTAACACAAATATCTAGAGAATCCATTTGGTTTCATTCAATTTGGTTGAATATTTAATAGTTTATTGAGTTATGAAGTGACATTAATTATAATTTGGACATAGGTTCACTTGGATCGCTCTAACTCTATCTCTATATATTGAAATTCATTTATTAGTTTTTTGATAGAAAGGTAACATAAATACCTATTTCCTAGATATTTTTCATAATTTTTTTCCCCTAATTTACTATTTTTTCAGAAGCGTCGAATAGAGAAGTCGCTAAATGGTCAGACAACCTACGTTTAGTAAAACTTAAAAAGAAAAGTCTTAATAAACTCAATATATATAAGTCATAATAATTGGAAAGCTTTCTCAGAGTACTATCATCCTTTATTTGGGTTTTTCAAATGAATTTATTTGATCCCACAAAAATTTAATGTCAAAGTGATTTTTTGCCAGCATTTTGATGGGTTCAAAGGAGACTCGATTGTAGGTGTGAGTGAGGAGTAGAGGGATTATACCACAGGGATTTTGATCCAAGAGGATTTTATCTAGCCATTTTGAATTTACTCCTTCAAATGGGACCTCTCAAGGCTTAAATCATCATATTTTCTTAAAAATGTGCAATTTCAGCAAAAATCAGGATGTTCAAAAAAGTGCGACACACTATTGTGGGACCACTCGTATACCTCTTCTTCTTCTAGTCCATTTTGGAATGCAGATTTGACATCTATCTGGCATACCTTGAATCCTTTGAATGCAGCATAAGCAAGAAGAATTATAACTCCTTCTAGTCAAGCAATGAGTGCAAATGTTTCTCCATAATCAATACCTTCTTCTTGTGCATACCCCTTCCATACTAACCTTGCTTTGTTTCTTATGACATCTCCATTCTCATTCAGCTTGTTTCTGAATATCAATTTGGTACCAATGACATTCTTATCATCTGGTCTCAGTACTAATGTCCATGTCTTGTTCTTCTCAATCTATTCTATTTTTCTTCATTCATAGCACTGAACCATTCTTCATTTTCAAGTGCAGTATTAATAGATTTAGACTCAAATTCACAAATTAAACATCTAGTCTTTAGTGACTTGCTTCTTGTTCTCATTCCAGCCTTTTTGTCTCCTATGATCTGATTCTGTGGATGATGCCTTCTGACATACTTGGAAAGTTTTGGTTCTTCTCTGTGTTCATCATTCTGATCATCATCTTGACCTTCATTCTGGTCTCCATCGCTTAGAACATCATTTTGAGGATTTTCTTGATTTTCGGTATTTGCAGCCTGATGCTCGGGTGCAATGTTCTGTTGCTCGGGAGTGATGCACTATTGCTCAGGTAGAGTGTCAAGTTCTTTAGTGTTAACAAATCTGTTGTAGTATTTTGGTTCTTTTCTTCTTTCCTTATCATTTTTCTTTGCATATTCATCTATTCTGACATTTTCACTTTCAATGATCTTGTTAGAGGACTTGTTAAGACATTTATAAGCCTTGCTCTTGGTAGAATACACTAGAAAGATACTTTCTTCACTTTTGGAGTCAAGCTTTCCATTTCTTTCATCTTTCAAAATATAACATTGACTACCAAAAATTATGAAGTAACTTACATTGGGTGTGTAACCATACCATAGCTCATAGGGTGTCTTCTTGGTGTCTTTCTCCAATTGTACTCTGTTCAATGTGTCGATAGTAGTACTGAAAGCTTCCCTCCAGAATGTTTGAGTGATTTTTTTTCTATCATCAGTGTTCTTGCACAATCAACAATGGATCTGTTTCTCCTTTCAACAATCCCATTTTGCTGTGGTGTTCTTGGTGTAGAAACCTGTCTATTAATTCCATGCTCATTGCAAAAGTTAGTGAATTCATCTAAAATAAATTCCCCTCCTCTATCTGATCTTAAGAATTTTAATTCCTTACCACTTTGTTTTTCTACCATAGCTTTATACAATTTAAACATCTTGAATGCTTCTGATTTTTCTTTTAAGAACATAACTGTCATCATTCTAGAATAATCATCTACAAAGAGAATGAAAATATCTATCACCATAGTAACTCTTTGTCCTCATGGGTCTACATAGATTAGTATGGAATAATTCTAGAATGGCATTAGATGTATGGGAATTTCTCTTGAAACTAGAGTTTATCATTTTACCTTTTTGACAATTCTTACACATGATATGCTCGGGCTTTGACATGCTTGGTAAGCCTCTTACTTTTCTCTTATTTCCTATCTTAATCATGTTGTCAAAACTCACATGGAATAATCTCTTATGCCACAACCATATGTCTTCATTTCTAGTCATTAAACAAGTGGTATTTATATCATCAAGATAGAATATGTTACCTTTTGTCTATTCACCAATTATGATCAACCTTCCTGATTCACTGAAGATCTTTGCCTTCTTATTATCAAATGCTACTCAGTGACCTGTGTTATTCACTTGTGAGACACTTAATAGATTATAATTAATTCCTTTTACCCAGTATGCATTTTCACATTTGATCATGTTATTCAACATTATGGTTCCTTTACCTTCAACTGGAAAAGGTGTGTCATTTCCCATTCTTATTGATCCACTATTATAATACTCAAAAGTTTCAAACTTTTGTTTATCACTGATCATATGATGAGTGCAGCCACTATCTATAATCCTGACATCATTCTTACTAACCTTAGATATGAGTGCAGTTTCTACATACCTTTCTTCTTCGTCTGAATCATCCTTCATGGATACAAATACCATCTCAATGTCTTCATCAGATTGGGTGCCAGTGTCTTCAGCTTTTTGCTCAATCAGGTAACAAAATTTATTCCCTTTGTCCTTGTAGTCTCGGATATCTCTTTTTTCAGATTGTCGGTTTCTTCGATAATCTCTGTTATTATCTCTATCAAAATTCTTTTCATATGTTCTGTCATTACTTCTATCATCTTTTCTTCTGTTAGGACATCTTGCAGCAAAGTGTCCAATCTCTTTACAATTAAAACATACAAGTGGTAATTTACCTTTGTATCTACCATTTCCTCTCTGAAATATTCTTTCCATTAGTGTTTTAATCTCATCAAGTCCTTAGTCATCACTATCACTTTCACTATCATTCCTCATAGTGTGTTTATGACTTGACTTACTTATTTTCAAAGAAGATTTGAATGTAGACTCTATAGATGGTAAGACAGTGTTATCAAAGCTATTCATCTTGAATGAAATCAATCTACCAATCAGACTATCTAGAGTAAAATTATTGTTTGCAACTACTTTCATTTCTTGTATAGAAGATACTCTAATAGCATATACATGCAATAAGGTTCTTAGGATTTTACTTACCACTGTCTCTTCTTCAATTACACCTCCAACTCCTCTGATAGCATTGACTATCTCTTTTATTCTGCAACTATACTGAGTGATATTTTCTCCTTCTTTCATCCTTAGGTCATCAAACCTCCCTCTTAGGCTCTCTTCCTTAGCTCTTAGTACATTAGCATCTCCTCCATGTACCAGATTCAATTTATCCCACATTTGCTTTGCAGAGTTGCAGGTTTTGACATCTTCAAACTCAACATTAGAGAGTGAGGAAGCAAGTTCTATCATCATGCTTTTCTCTCAATTTATCAAGTATGTGAGGTCCTGTAGGAAACACAAATTCAGTATCTAAGTATTGAACAACATCATTTCTAATACCTGATAGGTGGAGTCTTATTCTTCTTTTCCGTGATGCAAAGTTGTTTTTGTTCAACTTGGGCACATCTCGTTTTCTCATCTTATGATCTTTTTCTTAGGTCTTGAAACCTTCCTTCTAAGAAGAAAAGCTCTGATGCCAATTGTTAGAATAACTAAGAGGGGAGGTGGGGGGGGGGTGAGTCAATGGCCTCAAAAATATTCCAATAAATCAACCACAAAACTTATTACCACAATTATAAGCCTTCACTTATCTTCAGTCCTACAAGATGAATGCCTTGAAATAATCTCAACAAATAACTACTACTTGGAGTTCATTGTTAGACCTTATTCTTACTGTTTACTGATTAGTAGTCTTTCATTTACCAAAATATAGTAAATTACTTAGTGTAGACTGATCAATCTAGATTTAGTTATGTGTAATGCAAAACACTAAAGTAATGACTCATAAACACATTGACACATGGATTTTTAATGTGGAAACCCTGTTAAGGGAAAATCCACTTGGGACCGGTAACCCAAAATTTTCACTCTTCTGAAGTCCGTCAGTGAAGAGACAACCCTGTTAAAGGTTACAAACACACTATTAGGTGTGACCTTGTTAGAGGATTTAAATAGAATAGTTTGTCACTTGATATCGGGCATCTCTATGCTACCTTTATGACCAAACCCAGTGTAGTTTGTCAATTGGTATTTGACATCTCTATGCTATCTTCATGACCAAACCTTTTGATACTCCTTAGGATGTATCTCAATATAGAAAGGATTTTTAAGTCCTTCTCAGTTAAGAGACTTTCTGATCCAATGGTTAAATTGAAGCAGTAAATGATCTGTTCACATATACAACTATACTTCGCATATTTTCAGATCTATTGTAAGCTCATAATACCTCTCTAATTAATGTCTCCTTTCAATGCCTTTTCTCCACTTCTTTCTTCTTGGTGATGATGTGCTTCTATGTTGCTCGGTGTCCGTAGAATTAGCTATATTCTTCAGTTTGATTGATCAGGTCTGATTGAAGACTTCTATCTTCATCAGTTTCTCTTCAACATATTCTTTCTTTATTCACCCCTAATTCACAATGAATTAGCTTGTCTCTTTATAGACATGATATCACCATTTCTCAATTCTTGAATTTCTTCTTGTTGTGATCCACAATTCTAGCCAATCTTGCTTTAAAGCTTTACTTTAGTTTTATCCTATAGATTTCTCTTTGACAAATGGAATAAAAAAACTTTAAATCTTTCTCTTATCTTTGGCTTTAAATTTTTGATGAAAACAATATTAACAACTAGTTAACTCCATCTTTATCTCTTGACAGCTAAGTCTTTTTTCATTTCTGAACTTCATTTATTTTCGATGTTTAACTCCCTGTTATTTTCGGTCAACACTTCAGTTCTCCTCGGGCATCTCTGTTGGGGTTGTCTATTTGTCAGGCATCACTATGAAGTTCTTCTCATCGGTAATGTTTGTGATTCTTCTCGTCGGTAATGATTTCTTGGGTTTCTTTCTCAGGCATCACTGTGACTTTCCTCTCAGGTTTCTCTATCTGTCAGGGTGCACTAACCATCGGTGTTTGTATTCACTTAGTGAATATTGATCTTTTATGCATTACTGAAAGCATAACCTTAATATTTCTGATTCTCTGAAGTCTTTGACACTTTGTATATAACCAATCAGATTATATCATGTTGACATCAATGAAAATACAATACATTAACTGATTTAATGTCTTGCATTAAATTTTGGTAGCTTGGTTATCATCAACTTAACATCTTCAGGCATTCAATCAGTTATGGTTCATCAGGTTTATATACATCTCACATCAATTCAGGGAATAAAAATTAAGCAGGTCAAACACAGGACCGTATTTCCCCCAAATCTTTTGAATAGATCCCCAAGCCAAATTTGGCTCAACATCCAAGGGGACAGGTCGCCAATGGTGACCCGTACCTAGGAAAATGAGCCCAAATTTGAACTAGGTGCCAGAGGAATAAGGTATGTACGTGTTTTCCTATTACTGCTCAATCCAAGATCAAGGCAATTAAAAAAGGCCAAAAATAATTGTATAGAGCCTAGGTGAAGAAATGGATTATGGAATTTGACGAAAAAGGGAGAGACACACCTAGAAATAAGGGCGAGCCTTGAGTTTAATCAAGATGAAAAGGAATTGAGGACCCATATTTGAATTTAGGTATCCATTAAGTGTTATATGAATTCCTATAATAGAAAAAAATACTAAAGTAGGCACAAGATGGTCCCCAAAGTGAACGCAAGTTAGGTGCTTACAATTTAGGACTATACACCATGAAATGAATCAAATGGATTCTATACTAGCTTAATCATGAATACAATTGAAAATATAGAAAATGCATAAAATAGAAACATTTCTAAATGTTAATATCTAATGTTGTTCAATGCTACAAGAATATAATCATGCAACTCAAACATTAGTTTCCTTTGTAGATTCTAATAACAAATTTAAACAAAATTAACTACTTTTATTAAGAAAGAAAGAAATACTAAGGAGATGTACCTCAAGTGAGCCCCCTCAAGTACATTTTGGATGAACTTAACAAAGCTAAATAACTTGATCAATACTCAATGTGATCATGGATGCATCACAACAAAATACATGTCTATATACTAATTTAACTATATTAACGCACTTGTAATATTTTATAACTAGTTATAGTATATTTATAGTTAACTCTCTTCATGGTTTTTCCCATTTGGGTTTCCCACAATAAAAATATGGTGTTCTCTTGTGCATGTGATATTTTTAATTCATTTGATCATTTGATTACATATTCTCTATTATATGAATGGTAAGAATAATTTGAAGAGTATTAAGTGAATTGATTTAAGTATTTTAAGGGAACACAAATACACCCCCTAGCCCCTCAATATTTTGGTTGTTCAACAAACCAAGGTTTGGCGACCCTCCCCTTGTGGTGAGGACCCTACTAAGAGTATCGCCTATAGAATCGTCCACTGGTGAATAAAATATCTCTTTAATCTCCCTTCCACGAGTCTCTCATTATCCTCCCCATGATGTGGGTGAGTTGTCTACCCACTCTTGATGTGGGTTACTAGTTGTGATACTAGTATGTTGCCAATGGTTTTTTATTGACCTTGTAAATAGTTGTTTCGGTATGTTGTTTCAACACCTTCGGGTTGTACTGGGACAAAACCAATGTTTTTATGCTTATTAATATAAAAAAGAACCATTTATAATTGTGATATTTCTATTAGGATCCAACTGTGTAGTGTTTGAATCAAACTCATTAACCCATGTTTCATGAGTAGTAGTTCAGAAAAAACCATCTTTATTGAGAATGAATATAACACTTAACACTCATTGCATCTAGGTGATGCTCACAAAGGTGAAGCATTAGTGCTTTGAGGAGGTCACCTATCCCAATACAACTCCAATTGAAGTGCACTTTACCATAGATTTTCCTCCAAGGTTAAAATCACTTAGCTTCTACCTCATTTGTAAAATCTCCAGCAAGTGTTGTGCTTTATGAACCATTCAGGATAGATCCCCTTTAGCTCAACAATTGAGAACAATTCTAATTCAACAAATATTCATAATTTAATAAAAATAGTTGGGGGCATTACACTGAATTTAAGTAAGTTATATGATAATTAAGAGATTATTAAATTGAGAACTTTGATAATTAATTATATTAAGTGATTTTTATATGCTAATACTTGATTATTCAATACTTGTGTCTATCTTATAGAATATAAAGACTACTTTGAGGAGTGAGTTTAAGATTTCTTCCTTTGAGGACTTTGCTATATTACTTAGTAAAGATGAGGATAATATTTTTTAAATGGAAAGATTGAAGTTTTCAAAGTCCAAACCTTGGTCACAAAAGAATCAAAATAATTATAGTGGAAAAGAAAAAACAATAAAAAGCCTAAAACAAACACACAACAACAATATAAATCCTCATCCATACAAAAAAAAAAAGAATCCTCTTCCAAAGCGAACCATCCAAGAGGGAGTAGTCCAATATATACATACTAAAAGAAATCTAAGCACGATGAATATTTTTATTCAAAACAAATTGACGAGTTAAAGCATCTTCTAAATAAGAACAATTTTCCTCCAAGAGGTTCATTATATTCATTGCATTCTAATGTAGAGAGAAAAAATTTGAAATCACTTTACATAGTTATAGATTCTAACTCAAAAGATGACTCCTCTATTTTGGAGCCACACATCATATCAATGTCTATGTTATGTCTCTCAATTTGAAGTTTTTTTTTCCACCACACATCTTAATGACTTATTATACATATGAACATGTTTATGAAAAAAGGTCTATTAACGTGGATGAAAGGTCATTCAATGACATCCTTCATGTGCCTTTATTGTTAGCTGATATCATTTCTATCTACCCCATAACATATAACACGACAAGGAAGAGTATTGAGTTCAATCTAGATTATGTGGTTATTCAAGATTTGTATAGAAAATGTATTGTTGTAATTTAAAATGTAGATCATTAGTCTCAATTACACACCTCATAATTTTATCCTAATGTTCAATTGGATGATATTCAAACCGAATCATTATGTGCACATTTTTTATGAAATAAAATATAGTCATTTGAAATTTTCGTATCTTTTTATTGATTAAGGTTTTAGACACATTTTGGAATTCTACCTCCATATGTTGTTCTTTCTATTGAATCTAGTTTTTCTACATCCGCAATCCATAATGATTCTTTGTAATAGGATCGTATGTTGTGTCTTCCAAAAAAAGTTGCTTGAAATGAGTCCTTGACACATCTTACAATTTTATAAGGTGAGTCCCTTCTTGTAGATTTTAAGGACTCCATTAGGACATTAATCTCTTCTTTGATATTAACTAGTATTGAGCTACATCAATTTTTTTGAATGTCATGAGAACATATTTAGACATTGTTATTATTTTCTGCGCCTATTTATTTTTTACCATTTAGAATTGCCTTGGAGATCCTTAACCAAAATTTGAAGGAGACATATTTGTCTTTAGATCATTTTCTACACCACTTTCCTCTAGGTTTTAGATTTTCACATTATTTAGTTAGGATTAGGAATCCTAATTTGATCATGAAAATAACATGAGAAACTCCTAGAGACATCATATTACTTGAGATTTATTTCCTTTCATTCCTATCAAGAAGAAAATGACATCTTAATTATATCTTTGGCTTTAATTCTTCATAAGAGAAGAAACATTACTTGATAATGTTGGACCATCTCTAACATTCATTATCGATTATCTACCATAAATACATGATATTGCATGTTGAGCAGAGATTGCAATCTCTCTTCCATTCTCTTATGATAGGAATTTTCCATCGCAAAATTTTATCCTTCTCATACTTAATAGAGATCATAAATGAAGGAAGTTGTCCTTCAAGGTTCATATTGAGGCCTCCCTCCCTCTCACTCCCTTTCATTGTTTTTATTTTGTGAAGAGGGGTTTCTTCTTATAAGCTTTCTTTTCCTTTTTTTTTTCCATTTATACCTAGGCACCTCATTAAGCATTATATTCAATATTCATCACTACAAATTTACATTTTCTCATTCTCTCTAAGTTGATGTGAATGAAATATAGTACCTTATTGGTTTCCCTCCTATTTTTTTTCAGCACTTGTTCACTTATCTTTAATCTGGATTTCAAATGGGAATATAGATTCTTTGCGGATTCTACACTGCAGAATCCACAAAAAAATTAGATTCCCATCCAGAATCCTGTCAGAATCCGGGCAGAATCTATACATGTGGGTGCCAAAACATGAGCCCCACATGTCAAATTTTTATTTTTTAAAAACTAAAAGGCCTCTAAACCCTTATTCAACCAATAATAGCATTCATTTGGTCATTTGATGGTCATTCATTCATCTCTCAAGCATTTTTCACCATTTTTTCTTTGTTCTACAACTGTAGCATTTTTCTTTGAAAGTGAACGCTACTGAGGACTAAGACCTGTTTCAAACCCTTATAACTTATTATTATTATTATTATTATATGTTTGAACTTTGAAGTTTTGAACCAATGATGAATGAACATTGACATGTTACATGTATGAATCTATGAACACACACACACACACATTTGAAAATGTCTATATATACCGACGATACTGGAATCCGCCCCAAAATGTTTTTTTCCAAATCCTAGAGTTTGAATCCGAATCTGAATCCAAATGAGGATTGGATACTTATATTTTGAAGGATGAACCATCCCTAGTGCCACCTCACTTAACTAGTGCTCTAGTAAGCTAGGGGATCAACACAAAAAATGACAAAGAGATTTAAAAAAAACAAGAATACGAAATTGTAATGTCCCCTTCCTATGCAAATCTAGAATGAAGAGATTGTTAGTCTATTCATGAGATTCTAGTAGACTAATGAGTGGGTTTAGGGAATCTTGGAGGTGTTTTCAGGAGAAATTTGATCTTCAGACGTGATTAAGGAGTGCACTGTCTTTTTCTAGAGTCCTTTCAGTAAGTTACTATTTTTAGCACTTACTATTTATAGTAAGTTTTAGTGCATTTCAAATCGGGCCGATTTGGAGTTTGGACACTATTTTTAGCAATTGCTATCTTTAGTGTCTATTTTTAGTAGTTGGGCCAGTCTCTATTTCTGCAATAGCATAAAAAAATATTTTGGATGTTGGGTGCAATTTTCATGTGTTTAAAGAAATTATTTCAATTTTAATCCCCCAAGTTTCTTATATTGTCACTTTGACTCAAACGACTTGTACCCCTTGGCCTAGTAACACAACATTGTTCTAAAAAGGTGCCATTTGACATCCTAATTTAATGCATAAGGAGGAGAAAAATAATATTTTCTTTAATCCCACATGCCTTGGTGAAAGGGGTGAACCTTTTCTGAATAATAGAAAGGCAGCTTTGTGGAGCTCATTTGTTGTTGATGAATTGGATATTGTTTATGCTTCTGATTTATGAAGGAGTTGTTGCTTATTCTTGCTTTTTGACGATGGAACCCCTTGCAAGCATCATTCCTCATGTTGTTGAAAGAGACAATTTGAGGCATTAATTTAGTGATTTCATACGAAGATCACAACTAAGCTTCAATGGTGTTTCATAATTCATCTTCTTCAGTCCAAGGTTGCAAATTTGCAAAGACTAATACATAGTTTGCTAATTGAAGGAGAGTTGGTAGGTGTTAATGTTGTTTGTACTTGGCATTTTTGGTCATATTACTTCATAGCTGTGCATGAGACTTTCTAGAGCTGATAATTTTAGGTTTGGGAGGCATTTTGGGTATAGTAAGGTCTGATTTCTTTATGCCATTTCAGTTTGAGAAGCGAGTGTTGGATGCGTAGGGTTTTGGTCTGGTATTTTATCTTATTTGCTACTTCATGATCATCATTTGTATTTATCAACAATTGGGTATGTTAGATATATGTTTGTAATCAGATTTCACCATCTAGGTCTCAAGTTTGATTTCTACAATTTAGTTTCAAGCTCCTGCATATTATAAGCTGAATTCAATGTGGTGATGTTGACAAACCCCTACTTTTAGATATTTGAATGCTCATTCTCTAATTTAAATGCTATTGTACTGATTAAGTGGAACAAATATCCCGCACTTATCAAGTTGTTTATCTTTTAGAGCATTGATTTTGTGGAATTCATGTAAATGTACTAATTGAGTTGGAGTGGACATCCCCCACTCAACTAGTATGTTTATCTTTAAGAGTATGAACATATGTGGGTTCAATTTGCATGCAACTAATCTAAAGCTAACCCTCAACTTTAGATATATCTTATTACATTGGTTTCAAAAGAAAAATAATTTAGGGGTGTCCACTACAAAAACACACAAAATTCAAAGTAACTACCAACTACTAACACAAAGCGATATTTTAACTACAAAAATCAAAAGAGCATGCTACAAAGACAAAATGTTGAACTGTGTGAGATCACTACCTAAGACACGTGTTTGATTCAAGGATGACAACATGGACACTATATGACAATATGATGTGCGTATGTCCCATATGAATAGAGTATGGAGGAGGACACAAAAATGTAGAAACCAACTAGAATAACAAAAATTAAATAAATGTTGATATCTAGAAATGGCACATATGATCAAGCTATGAGAGTAATAAGAAAATAGAAAGAAGAGAGGAGAATGACCCCACGATGGATGTGAGTTGCTAAAGCCAATAATCCACTTTTTCACCCCTATGAACTTGCACAAAAAGACAAAGAAATTTTTTGGGTGGATGTCTAGAGACTAGCCTCAGTTAGATCCCTATTTTGTTGTTTCCACCTCAATACCAAACAAGTAGATAAAATAATGGTCATACATAACCATGAAGATGAATGATAAAAAGGATATTGCAAGATATAGATAAAGAGATGTAATATGCACAACACAATATGAAAAGAGAGAGCATAAATGACTTCCCTCCACCACTGCAAAGCCAAGGCTCGATGGTTTTTTTATGAGACTTTCTGTTGCATTGCACGATAATCTTGGAGGGATGATTATATATCAATTATTTACTTCAGGCTAGTCATTTATTACAACTGTGGATTAGAATTGGGTTTAGTAGAGGTCAGTTCCACTTCAGATTTACAGTCATGGATACTCTGATTAAGCTCCACTCAGAATTTGAACAGGTTGAACTTGACAACCCTATCGATGCCTCCAGACTAAAATAGGTATACAAATTCCATAATAGATTAGTGCTTCACGCTATGAGGAAATTGTTAGGATTCAAATTCCTTAGAATGAACCATAGATACAAAGTCAAATCAGACATTTGTGTCAGTTTCTTGGCAAGTATATTGGTGGCTTGAGCTCAAAAAATCTTGACAGAAGAATTTTGTAGCTGAATCTTTGTAGAGGAATACCTCATTGGCCTGCACGGGGACATAACAGACATTGATGCTGATCTTAACACTCCCTTATCCTAGGATCTAGCCACAATTATGTCAGCACGGGAGTCATTCCCAGGTTTTGGGTCAAATCCTCAGAGGAATATCCATGGTGGGTCTCCAAGGAGAATTTTGATTTTGTGGGGCTAGGAGTGGGAGGATCATCAAATCGGGAGATATATGATGAAAAGAGGCATTTCTTTCCTCATCAAATTACTGGGTATTGAAGATGGATTGGATGTTCCATTTGGGGATGATTTGGATGGAGACCTCAACTGGGTATACTAGTATAAGTATGATGAGAAGCTGGTGTTGATCAAAATTATTCAATTGTGTATTGTCATTGATGTTTATGCAAATGTAGTGATATTACACAAATGTCTATACCTAAATCGAGCATAGTTAGTGTATGCCATGTTCTCTTGGGAATTGAAGAAGACCAAAGTGATTTTTAGTTCTGACCAAGTTCACTCAGGCAATACAGTAACGGTTGGGCATTGAAGGATTATAGTGTTAACTGAGTTATGCATTTTGTGTCAGCCGACTAACTACAGTTTACATTTTATGTTTAATTGATTACATATAGTCGACAGACTTAAGTCTTATTATTTATTTGGAAGGTTATTCAAGATGAATTGACAAAGCCTATCATATGTATACAAGGTCGAGTTTGGATTGAATGTCTGTAAGTGGAAGTAATAAGTAGAAATATATGGTAGAATTTTGATATGAAGAGTGAAGGCAAAATCAGATGGGATTCTGATTAAGGATAGAACATATAGAGCTGCAATAGAATATTTGATCAGTAAGGATCCAGTTTAAAACCAGAGAAGAGATCTAAATTATCAAAGAAATTTTCTTCATAAAATAGGTCAATCCATTGTTACTCTCTAACAATTGTAGCAGTGATCCAAATCTCTTTACTGAGTAGACTTGACAGTCTTTCATAAATCCTCACAAGGTGACATTTCTACATTGAAGTGTTTGAAGACCTCTAACAAGGCCACTTCTTACAGGGTGATTAAATCCTCTAACAGGGTCACACCTAATAGTGTGTATTGTAACCTTTAACAAGGTTGGCTTCCAATAGGGCTCACTTCAAAAAAGTGAAAAACAATAACTAATTGCAATTGGTGGTTTTCCCAAATTGGGTTTCCATGTTAAATCTTGGTGTCATCTATGTACATGTTATTTTATTTATGCTTTATGTTTCTACACTTAATCACTAAAGGATAATCACAGTTAATATCTTAATATTGATTTGTTAACCAAGTAACAACAAAATATCTTTGTTGAACGAGTAACAATGATAAGTTTGATTAAGACATCTAAGGGACTTGGATTTATTTTTGTGGCAACTATTTCACCCTTCCCCTCTCAGTTACTCAACTCATTTCCAACAATTGGTATCAGAGCCAAAGAAATTATTAAAAGAAAATATTATTGATGACATAGGGAGAAATTTTTATCAGAAATAGAGATTAATGTAAGAGGGAGAAATCTGTATTTCAGTGATTGTGAAGACAGAGGGAGTTTTCTGGATGAGAATCAGAATGAAGCTAAGGATATTAATAATTTTTTTTTACCTTTGTTACTGTTTCTCTATAATTCTTTGTACAAGGCCTAAGAAAATGATCAGAGATGTCTTACAGAAGGGAGATCCCCAAGCTTAACAAAGACAACTTCGCTGCATGGCAGATTTGATGAGGCTACATCTATCTACTATTGGAGATACTAGTTTGCAATTCTTGGATCACAAGTATGTGGAACCATTGAGACCTATGTCTGTGGATTAGATGGTGGACATGAAAAATCATAACATAATGATGATTGATATAGCTTCTTCACTCAGCTATTCCAAATTTGATGAAGTCAAGGATTGCCCTACTACCTATGATATGTAGAAGAAACTAACTGATATACATGAAGGAGATGAAAATATAAAGAGAGCCAAAGAAGAAAGTCTCAGAGGTCAGTTTGATCAGATGAAAATGAAAGAAAGAGAAGACATTACAAAATACAGTGAAAGAATCAAGAAAAGTGTCAGTGTCATTAGAGCTTCTGGTGGAACAATTGAAGACAAAACAATGGTTAGTAAGGTATTGAGAAATTTACTTCCTATCTAAGCAATTAGAGTTTCATCTATTCAAGATATGAGGTGCAGTAATGATATAAATCTAGATTCCTTGGTTGGAAGGCTTACAACTTTTGAGTTAGACAAATTTGACAATTATTCTCCTAATCCTAGCAATTTTGAGTCTGCATTCAAAGATAAATTAAACCTTGGTAAGATAGATAGAAACTCAAAAGGAAAATAGATTGACAGTGATAGTGATGATGAAGATCTAGAAATCTTGTTATATTGCAAAAGATTCTAATAGTGATGAATATGAAGATGAAATAGTTTACATTTCTATTAAGGATGAGTCGAACAATGAAGATAATGACAAGACTGCACTTTAATCTCATATTAGCAAGAATGACACTTGGATAATTGATAGTGGTTGTTCTCACCAAATGACTAGTGATAAAACTAAATTTGAATATCTTGAACACTATGATGGTGGGAGTGTCATTTTTGGGAATGATGAACCTTGCTATGTGAAAGGTAAAGGTTGTATTGCTCTAATTGAATGAATCAAATGTGATAATTATTATTGAGTTGAAGGACTAAGGCATTATCTAATAAGCGTGGTATAGTTGAATAAAATTGGTTTCAAGGTATAATAATTCATGAATGGTAAGGCCAAGCTCCTAGATGGTAAGGGAAACCTAGTTGGAACTGACAGGCAAACAAAAGGTAATCTATTCTATCTTGATCTCACTGAAAGTTCATGTTTTATTACACAAGTAAAAGAAACATGGTTATGGCATAAAAGGTTGTGTCATGTGAATTTTGATAACATGATCAACATAAGCAAGAACAAAAGAGTAAGAGGTATTCCTATTCTAAAGAAACCTGAATTGGCAATATGAAGACAATGTCAAATTGGGAAGATGGGAAAAACTAGTTTCAAAAGCAAGAATTACAATACTGAAGAAGTCTTGGAGTTAGTGCATACTAATCTGTGTGGACTAATCAAAATAACAAGTTACACGGGAGAGGAATATTTCATTCTATTTTTTGATGACCATTCCAAAATGATGACTATTATGTTTCTCAAAGAAAAATTAGAAGCTTTTCAGAAGTTTAAGTGGTACGTTGCCAGAGTTGAGAAGGAAACAAGAAAGAAACTTAAATGCCTAAGATATTATAGAGGAGGTGAATTCATTTCTAATGAATTCAATGAATTCTGCAATGAAAGAGGAATCAAGAGACAAGTATCTGCCCTAGGTACACCACAAAAAATGAGATAGCGGAAAGAAGAATCAGATCTATTATGGATTGTGCAAGAACCTGGATGATTGAAAAGAATGTTGTGACCAAATACTAGAAGGAAGCTATCAGCACTATGATTCACACCTTTAACAGAGTTCAACTGAAGAAAGGTACTGAGAAGACACCTTTTTAATTATGGTATGGCTATAAACCTAATGTTCATTATTTTAAAGTATTTGGAAGTAAATGTTACATATTGAAGGAATAAAGAAATGGAAAACTTGATGTAAAAGGTGATGAAGGTATATTCCTAGGCTACTCCTGCAAAAGCAAAGCATATAAAAGTTTGAATCTTGCTACTCATAAATTCATAGAAAGTGTACATCTAAAGATTGATGAGTTTGCAGAGAGAAGTGAAGAAAAGAGTAGTAAAGAGCCCGAGGACTATCAAAACTTTGTGTATTATGAACCTGATACTATCCCTAAGACATATGCAATGGTGATTGGAAAACAACCATGTCAACCACTGAATTCATCAGCACAAACCCTGTTGCAACCTATGCAACCTGAGCTACTAAATGAAGAAACTGAGTCTCAAAGTAAAGAAACTGAGTCACAGACAGAGGGAACTGAGTTGCAGACAGAGGCACCTGAGTCTCAGACAGAGGTTCCTGAGTCTCAGATAGTGGAACTCAAGTATCAGTTGGAAGAGCATAACAAAATGTTTGAACATGGTGAACCAAGTGGAACAAGCCCATAATCAAAGAGGAAGGAACCTGTACTTTCCAAATATTTCAAAAGGCATCACGCGCCTGAGAAAATAATTGGAGATTAGACAAAAGGTATAATGACAAGGAACAAAATTAAAGGTACATGTTTGCTTAGTGAAATTAAACCTAGATCCTTTAAAGATGTGTTGAATGATGAAAGATGGATAGAAGCCATGAATGAAGAAATTGAGCAGATAGAAAAGAAAAAACCTGGACTCTTGTACATAGACCAAAAGACAAGAATTTTATTGGTACTAAGTGGGTTTTTAGAAACAAGATGAATGAAAAAGGTGAAGTTTCTAGAAACAAAGCAAAATTAGTGTGTAAAGGATAAGCTCAAGAAGAGGGTATTGATTATGGAGAAAATTTTGCTCCTGTTGCAAGACTTGAAGGAGTCATAACTCTTCTAGCATATGCAACACATAAAGGATTCAAGGTATACCAAATGGAGGTAAAATCCACATTCTTGAATGGAACTCTAGAAGAGGAAGTCTACATTGAGAAACCTGAAGGTTTTGTTGATCCTAACAAAAGAAATATGGTTTAGAAATTGCATAAAGCCTTGTATAGACTGAAGAAAGCTCCTAGAGCCTGGTATGAAAGATTGCATGGTTACCTAGTAAGTATTGGATTTTAGAGAAGTAATGACAATAGTAGATTATATATCAAAGAAGGACCTCAGAACAAGATACTATTAGAAAAGATATTTGTCGATGATATATTATTTACTGGATATGATGATTTATGCAAAACATTCTCTGAAGATATGAGTAAGGAATTTGAGATGTCTATGTTTGGAGAAATCAAATTATTTTTGGTTTATAAGTTCATCAGATGAAGGATGGCATCTACATTACTCAGTCTAAATACATCAAAGAGATACTAAAGAAATTTGGAATGGAAGATTCCAGACCAGTTGGGACACCTATGTCTACTGGACATAAGTTGTCTAAGGATGCTGACTCAAATGAGGTAAATCAGACTACCTACAGATCCATGATTGGTAAACTTCAATATTTTGTTCACACTAGACCTAATATTACATTAGCTATTGGTATTGTTGCAAGGTTTTCAGCTAATCCTAGAGAGAATCATTTGATGACTATCAAAAGGATTCTAAGATATCTTAAGGGTACTGATGTTGATTGGGCAGGTAGTGTTGATGACAGAAAGAGTACCAGTGGTGGAGCATTATTGCTTGGTAAGAGGTTAGTCTCCTGGACTAGAAAGAAATAGAATTGCATATCTCAGTCTACATCAGAGGCAGAGTATGTTGCTACAGCAGTAAATTGTTCAAATATCATATGGTTCAAACAGTTGTTATCAGGTATGAAGGAGGAAATCAAAGAACCAGTTATTATCTATTGTGAAAACACTAGTGCTATTAACATTTCAAAGAACCTTGTGATGCATACTAAGACTAAGAATATTGCATTAAAGTATCATTTCTTGAGGGAATTCGTTCAAGACAAGGAAGTAAGGTTGGAATATGTGAATACTAAAGAACAAATTGTAGACATATTCACAAAACCGTTACCTAAGGATGCATTCTTGTATCTTAGAGGAAAGCTAGGGGTGATTCCCCTAACTGAGGCTCACTAATGGACATATTAGTGATGCATCAACTGAGCTACAAAATAGATTTAACATGTTTAGGTATGTATTTTATTCCATTTTCCTTTGCAAACATTTCCAGATTTACTTTCCTTATCATTATAATTAAATGTAAGTGGTTAATAGAGGCATAGGGTATCTTATATGTGCAAATCTCTATTATTCAAAACCCTATTTAAAGATCTCCATTTTACCACCTTTGCATTTTGGTGAACCCACGATAGACAAATCTTTTTGTTTGATGTTAGATTTACATCTTATGTTAGATCTTACATGCATTTAAAAGTAGATTTCTTTTATGCTCTTTCATTTATATGTCAAAAATAAAAAATCACAAATTTATTTAAAAATACAAAAACATTTACATTTTTCATGCTTGTAATGTTACTTTGTGCTCAACATGTATGATTTTTGTTTTGAATACTTTGATGAGGCTTTTGTTGTGAAAGAGGATAGATCCCCTAATGAGGTACATGGAAGTGAGGATGAAAATTGTTCAGATAAGATGTCCATGGATCCTATTCCTATTTCATCCTCCTCTACAACATCTTCAATTGACCTTTACCATAGGGTGTGTGCATGGTTACCTTCATGTTTCACTATTTACAACATTGATACATCCAGAAAGAATGCATTTAGTGTGTGTGATGTAGCTTTGTCCTCTCTTGTATTACCTTGTAAGGATATATTAGAGCAAGAAGATGACTTTAATATTTCTCTTTATGGAGATGAGTTTAGGATTGATGTTAATTCTTCTCCTAATATATGTCTTTTATATGAGCCTACTTTAGTATATAATTTACCTTCTTTCCCCTTTAGGGATCAAGCTTTAATGATTTATGGTGCTCCTACAAGGTACTTTATTGATAGGTATGATAATCCTCCTATTTGGGATGAACCTTTGGATTTGGATGTTGATTACTCTATTCATCATGAATCCATTGTGGATGATTCTACTTTTTGGGATGAACCCTTGGATAAAGACATTGATTTATCCTCTCCTCGTGAAGATGATTTGATACAAGAGGGTGATTTATTAATGGATGGAATATTCATACATGATGGTGACTATTTTTCTAAAATACACTCCCCTTATGCAGACAATTTAGAGAAAGAAGAAGTCACCATAGATGCTTTACCTCCATTTGGGATTCCTTCTAGTGATGAGGCATTAGCGGAGAATGATATGAATTCCCTTCATGTTCTCCCTCTTAGTGATGATCTTATGGAGAATCAAGATCCTACCTCATCTCCTCCTAGGATGTCTTCTTTGCGTCCTTCTTGTGAATCTATTTGTAGTGTTGAGACAACTAACATGGTTTATCCAAAATCCTTTTTGACTATTAAAGGTTGTCCTTGCATTACTATCAAGGGTAAACCTAGGGATCCTTTAGATTTATTTGATAACACAGATTCCATTTCATATGCTTATCATACAAGGAATAACCCTTAACCTAATCTGGTGGTTCCTACTTCTTAACCACCTTCTCAACCCATTCTTCCTCCTCCACCACATCTTCCTAGCAAGGAGTATGATTTGATAAACCAATTGCGCAATACCCCTGCCAAGATTTCTTTATGGGAGCTTCTTCAAAATTCACCTACCTACCATGAATCCTTACAAAAATCTCTAGCAACTCTTCCCACTCCACCTCATAATCAAGAGAACATCAATGCCTTCTTACAGTGCATGCATGCTACCCTGGGTCCTCCTAACATTGTATTTACTCAAAAGGATTTATCATCTAAGGAAGTACATAATCAATATGGTGCTCTTATGGTTGTTGTTACTATCAATAAGAGTATCATTCATAGGACCTTAATTGATAATGGATTTGAGCTTAATATTTGTAGCATGGACATGCTCAAAGTGATTAAAGCTGATCTTTCAACTATTCAACATGATAATGTTCCTATACGTAGCTTTGATAACATTGATAAGAACACTTTGGGCATCATTACCTTACCTATAAAAGTAGGTCCAGTCATCCTAAATACTCCTTTTCATGTTATGCCTGGACCTCTTAATTATAATGTACTTTTGGTTAGACCTTGGTTGCATGAAATACATGTTGTTCCTTCCACCCTTCACCGTAAAGTCAAGTTTATTCACAACAACATGGTGTATACACTTCATGCGGATGATGTGCCAAATCCTTGTTTGAATATTCAAACCCACAATATTCCTATTCCTAATAGAAATCCTTCTTCCTCTAATGCTCTTCCTGGAGATGATTGGGGAACCTTGGATTTTAATCCTACATTTATTGGAGAGTATAAGGTTTCTGATCTTGATTTTATGAAGCAACAAAGAGAGTTTGAACAACGAGATTTTTCTTCTACTTCTAATGCCCTTTGTAATAACTTTGTCGCTGCTTCTACCCACTACGAATCTGTCAAACCTACTAGTGATGACATAGTAACTACTGAAGTTCCATTGACTCCTTCTGATAGGGCTTCTCATTATGGTCTTGGTTATCATTTACTAGTTAAACAAGGATTCCATGGTCAAGGATGTGGTAAGAATAAACAGGGAATTCAAATGCTCTTACAGAATGGGGGGCATGAGAATCCTTATGAATTGGGATTTAATCCTCAACAACACATCAATGTTACCAACATCTCAAATAACACTTCAAAACATGATGAACCTATGAAGGAATTTGACCAAGAAGTTCTTTTGCCTAAACTCCTTCGTGCTAAGATGCTTACTAAACCTAAATACAAAAAGAAACGTAGTCCACACTTGAAGCCTCTTCCTTTTTGTTTGTATCATAGATTTCATGATCACTTTAATAATGAATGTAAAGCTTTACATTATAAGATTAGGCAGCTCATTGACAGTAAAGTTATTTATATATCATGTGGAAATAAGTTATATTTCAATCCTATTTTTGCTAAATAACATTTATGTTCCTATTATGGAGCTCCACATTATGTAAAAAATGTTAGCCTAATCCTTCAGGGCTCATTATCTTTCATAGTGTTGTGAGTGATATAATAGATCCCCTTTCATCCTTTTTCCTATGCTTGGGGGGCAAGGATGCCATCTCCTTCTTTTCTATCTTTCCAAGATCCGCTTTTCCCTTGGTTAAGCAATATCTATGTATTATGTGATATCCAATCATACATGAAAATTTTGGTTTTCATTGAGGATCTATGTCCTGGATTATAACCTATTTTGTTGTTTGACATTGGGTTTCCATGGTTGATAAATCTCTCACCTTGGAAACTAAATAGTGTGCTATCCCTCACAAGGGTTACTTTTTCACTTCTTGCATGATATCTCTTTGCATTTGTCCCTTCCATGGCCTCATAGGAGCTATAACCTTCTTCGCTTGGACTGGGTGTTTTCTATGGATATTGTCTTGATGTTGTTGAATAAGGCTTTATCCTTGTTCTTTTTTTTCCTTAACATGTCAAAATAGTATGTATTTTTCCATCTTAAGGAAGGGGGCATACATACGGCCTCCCTCATTTTATATTATGCATTTTTCTTCTAACCTTTTGTTTTGTAGCATGCTAAATCCTCTGAAGGTAACACACATAAGTTGTTAAATCCCAAAGAGATACGCATTCAATTACAATTCAATATGCTAAATCCTCATAAGGTAACACACATAAGTTGCTAAATCTTGAAGAGATGCATAGTTGACAAATGTATTCCATGGTGATATGAGGATATGGATCCATGGTTACTTCATAAAATACATCAAAAGACACACTAAATACATGCACAAAGTCATCAGAAGGCACACCACTTTATGGGGTGACTATCAAGTGCTTGCTTGGTGGTTCATCCTATCCTTTTTGTGGTTCACAGTGAGATACACACATCTTACTGGGCAAGCTAGCCACCCTCTCTCTCCTTTTCTTTGACTGGTGATGTCTCTCTTATTGTAATCTTGGGGTTGACAAAGACTTGAGTCCCTGGGGGCTTAAGGATTGCTTTGTCCCTTTGATTTCAATAATATTATCTTTTCTTTGTGATCTCCTTGACCAAGAGTTTGCATTAAGTCCACACTCTTGCTAAAGTGGGGGCTAAATATATCATCAAAAAATGGAAGCACTTCCATTTAGGACTGGTTTAGCCCTCTGAGTAGGTGGTTTGGGATCATTTCAAATGCCTTGAATGGGTCTTTGAATTGGATCTGGCTTTTCCCTTGTTCTGCCATGTTTTCTACTTCTCTCTGGCCTGTTTCTGGCATCCTGCTATGAAAATATGAGATTCTTGACCTCAGGGTCAAGGTCGACCTTCTAGGTCAAGTTCAACCTTGACACTAACCTAGGTCAAGGTTGACCTTGACCCTGATCCAGGGTCCAAATTTCAAGTTTCTAGGATTTCCAAATGTTGGGCTTCATAAAGATTTAATTCCTGCTTTCGGGTCAGCTATTTCGGTCTTTGAGACAATGAATCTTGAAATTATATTTAATATAGACCCACTTCTAGGGGTATAGGTATAATTGGAATTTAATTCTCCTATGTAGGCCTCTCTAGAATATTGTGCCCTAGATTTGTATATAAGGAAGCTTTAGCCTATCATTTTCACTAAGACATACACACGAAAGAACATGAACACTTATGCACATGAAGGATAATACATTGAAACAATCATCTACACATTCAAGAAATGAAGCATTTAAGCATACAATTCATCAAGTAGATCCATTGGTAGCCATTGAAGGATTCAATCTCTATGGAGCTCTCTTGTTTAATATTTCTCCATCCACATCCATGCAAGCTTCTTCCTATTCTAAGATCCATTCAAGCTTTGGTGTTGAAGATCTAAAGACAATTGATTTGAGAAATCCTAAATTCTACATATTACATTATAAATTCATTTGGAGCATTCATACTTGTGGATCCAAGGATTCGAATCCTCTGCAAGTGTTTTTATACAAGCAAGGTGAATTTGTTCATTTACTTTGTTTACCTCTGCAATTTAAATTATATTATAAGGTTAATTCCAAAACTAGGGTTTGACCAAGGCAAACCCCTCCCCCCCAAAAAAACCCATTTTTCTTGTAGGTACAAGTACATGACAGAGAATTTAGGAGCAGATTTGGATACCCTTTTCAGCCAACTTTCAGGATCCACGAACAGAATTTTTGTCAGAGCAGTGCAGGTCGAGGTCGACATTTTGGGGTACAATTGTGCCCCCACAAAGAGGTCAAGGTTGACCTGACTCATAAAAGAAAAAGATTTATAGGTTTTTTAGATCTCACAGTTTTGGTTAGGATAGAGGAAATCAACAGTTTCTAAGACCGTTTGACAAGGTTCTCAACATATTATTTTTTAGAGCTTTGTATTTTATTCCATTTTCCTTTGCAAAAATTTCCAGATTTACTTTCCTTATCATTATAATTAAATGTAAGTGGTTAATAGAGGCATATGATATCTTTTATGTGCATATCTCCATTGTTCAAAACCCTATTTAAAGATCTCCATTTTCCCACCTTTACAGTAATATGCACAACACAATATGAAAAGAGAGAGCATAAATGACTTCCCTCCACCACTGCAAAGCCAAGGCTCGACGGAGTGAAAGAAACAATGACTAAGAGACCATGAGAAGGCTATCCAAATGCAACCCAAAATCTCAAGAAATTGTGAAAATGGAGTCCAAGCATGATAGTGAAGTGGAGACAAGCATCAAGAAGACCAAAATGTGTGTGAAGAAGACCAAATGAGACTCAAAAATGGAGTTTTAAGCTTGTTGGTTTGAATCTTGGCATCGATGGACTGGTTTGAAGGGTGATGTAGGAATTGATATGGAATTTCATATTTACACTATAGTAGGGATATGGAATAATGGTAAATTACACTAGGCTACAAATTTAAGACATTAAATTTTTCCGCCACTTTAGCAAGCATATCACAATAGAGAATGCAAGCTAAAGTAGAGAACACTTACATGACTTACTTGCAGGTTTTTTGTCCACATAGGGTTTCCCCTAGTGAGAAATCCTTGAATTGTTGTTGATCTGCATCCAACATGAAAGCTACAAACAAGCGTACTATATGATGAAGATAATCTATAAATAAATACTATCGATGGTATGCCAATATGGGTAGCAAGTTATCTTATGCTAGACAACCATATGATAGGGTGATTTTGATAGTGTGTCAATGTGAGTAGAAAAAGATAGATAGTTTCTTGAGAGGGTGGCTTTAGATGGTGTAATGATGTGAGTAGTAAAAGCTAGATAGTCACATGATAGGGAAGTTTAAGACATGCGACAACACAAGTAGCAAAAGATAGATAGTCATGTGATATGATGACTTAGATCATGCCAGTACACGTAGAAAAAGATAGATAGGCATACGATGGGGTGAGATTTGTTAAGATAGTGGATTGGTCCCCACAAAGGTAGACAAATAGATGAAAAAATTTGAATTTTATGAGAAAGACCTATGATATAGAGACAACATGATAATATGAAAATCAAATAATTAGACATAACAGATATAATAGCCCCCCCTTAGAATGGACCATACTTCTCAACGGGGAGCATAAGATATTCTAATGAGATAAAGAGATTGTGTCATGTCAACATACGAGATGTTTCCATGGAATATCACTTCCTGACAGGTGACACATGATATCCATAACATCCAACAAGAGTTAAAGGGATTTGATGAATTAATATTAGAACCAAGAAGAGGTATAAAATTATGTGATATAAATCCTATTAGGGGTATTTCATCATGACCAATATGGATCGGGTTTGAAGAATAGCTCATGAACACAATGATAAATAAAAAGTTTGGGTCAACATGGAAGGGAACCCTAAATACCCCCAATACTTTGCATTATCCCCAAATGCCAAAAATCAAAGCACAAAATACATAAGAACAAGAAAATAGATAGAAGGTGCATGATAGATAACCCTTTATTTCCAAGTACCAATGGGGTAAAAAGATCCTCCAAAGGGGACTATTAAAAGACAAGCACCGGGGAACACATAAAAACATACTCTAATCTAAAGATGTAGAAGTGGGTACTGTGTGTGCTTGAATGTGACCTCTAAATCAAGCACAAACTCATCATAGTCCTTACTTAATCGTTCAATTCACAAAGACAAACATGAATTGTTCATCCTGCAAATTCGATTGAACCGACTTGTTGCCTCCTAATTAGTTGTGGATGTCAAATTTACTCTCAGAATGAGAGCCAACAACCTGACCATTGCTAACATGGAGGATTTCTAAAGCATGAGAGTAGATGAATTTTTCATTAATCTATGAAATAAAATGCTATTAATCTATGAAATGAATTGCAACTAGTCTAGAATTGAAATTGCAACTAGTCTAGAATTGAAATTGCAACTAGTCTATGAAATCAAGTGCTCTTAATCTAGAAAGCTTGAAATGCTCTTAATCTAGAAATCAAATGCTCTTAATATATAAATGAAATTGCATTTAAACTAGAGAGCTTGAAAGAAAACATTGATATGTTAGATATGTAAATGAATTGCAAATAGAATAAACATATCATTACTAATCCAAATTGAAATTAATCTAATTATTCAATTTAAGCTCAAAAGAATGAAATAATCAATGCAAATTTCACTATAGATTTGATGCTCTCAAAAATCATCCTCTCAAATGAAGAAAAAGGGGTCCAATTTATAGAAAAGCCATGGAAAGAGGGTGAAGAGTTTCTTGAAAAGAA
>MU228207.1:1693519-1714433 GCA_018584345.1 Thuja plicata
AGTGACCTTTCATATAGAATTATGAAATTCTTTTTGAGGATAATCCATTCAATCAATTAAATAACTATTCAATTCCTTTTGATGTATATTAGCTAAAGGGGGTGGAATTAATTTAATTTAAAAGCCTTAAGACTTTAGGATTAAATTAATTAATCATAGGGATTTTTAGCTAATAAACCTTGATAATTTAGGAATTAAATATAATGTCAGATTTATGCAAATTTGGGTTTTCTGCATTTGAGACTCAGTCAATTAAAGTCAATTAGGAAGAGAAATTGCCTAGTATAATAGGACTTCGGTGATGAGAAAATTGAAGGAATGCACCAAAATTGATTAGGATTATAAGGTGCCAATTTTGGGGTGTTACATTTTGCCCTTCTTTGAATTGATGTGCGAGTAGCGCATTGATTCAAAGAACAGTCTGATGTGAAGATGAAGATTTTGGAAGTCTAGTTTATCTTGCCAAGACACTAATCAGATTAAGAATCAGAATCATCCGAGAGAAGGTCAGAATCGGGGTTAGATTGCCCCAATGTCCACTGATAGCCGATGAAGATCTAGGACTATCTCCAGAATCAGGGTTAGATTGCCCCAATACAAAGGTTAGCCTTCCGAGATCCAGGTTAGGTTGCCCAGATAACGGTCTAAAGAGTTTTTGAGAGCCATCTCTAGAACGAAGCGTAACTTTTAAGAATTAGGGTTAGATTGCCCCAATACCCAATGAGATTTCAAGAATCATCTTTAGAATGAAGCTTGATCCTTGAGGATCCAAGTTAGATTGTTCAGATACCTAAAAGGATAGATGATAAGATATTAGACATCAAGATGCCCCTAGCGATGGGGACTTTTGATTCAGATCAAACTGATTCGAGAATGATGCAAAAAGATTTAATGATGCAATCATCCTGCCCCCTCGGGAGAGAAATGGAAAGATGACACATCATAAAGATGAGAGGGAGAAATCACAGATAGAAGCAAGATCAAAGATCCAGATATAGATCAAGAGAAGACATAATCGATTTGGAGTGATCAGGGAGTCCTACTAACTAGGTTTGACCATAGTTGACCAAAATTGACTAGAATTGACTAGAGTTGACTTTGATGAAAAGATTGCAGAAGCTGAGAAAATGATAACAAAAGATAATTCTGACAAGAAAGTGACATCAGAAAATGGTCTGCACAAGCATCCGATCGCGTCGATCCCAAAATTTTAAAACGCGATTTCGAGCTGCTTAGGAGTGTTAGATTTTGATTTTGA
This sequence comes from Thuja plicata, assembly GCA_018584345.1. NCBI lineage: Eukaryota > Viridiplantae > Streptophyta > Pinopsida > Cupressales > Cupressaceae > Thuja > Thuja plicata. The sequence continues at coordinate 1,694,778 of MU228207.1, forward strand.
TCATGAAAATGGATTTAGAATGGTCCATTTAGCCAAGGGTGAAATTTTCACGGAAAATGGAGCACTTTGAAAAATTAGGTCAAAGGCTATATAAGGCCCAGAGGGGTCATTTTCAAATCATTATTCACTTTTGACTTTAGTGATGGCGAGGGCTCTAGCTGACATTGATAGAATTCCCATGCACACACATCGATTTGAGCACTCCCAACGACACAACCGGCCACTGGAGTATGATGCACCTATGAGTAATCACAACATTATCCTGCATTTCAAAAAAAATTATCAGTTTATAGCCCTTTAGCATGTTTTAGGCCCTTTTAAAGTTTATCGCATCTAATCTCGCGCGAGGAAATACTTTCCTCGCACTGGCCTCAGTCTCCTTTCGCGTGAGGAATCTGATTCCTCGCACGGGTCAGGGGTTCCTCACACGGGCCCCTCCTCTACACTCGCGCAAAGAGCATGCTTGCATCACGTGAGATTTCAGAAATCTCATGCGGGAACACATCCTGTCTCGCGTGAGTCAGAAAGATCGTGTAGGAAAAGAGTTTTCTTGCATGGAAAACTGACCAAAAATCAAAAGTTGTCATTGTTTATGTTGCAGAGTCAGCCAGTTGCAATACCTTAAAACTGTGTGTAGGATAGGTTCATAGCTTTATTTGTTGTCTTTGCTTTGAAAAATCATCATGTTGAGGTACTGATCCAATCTCATCGCTTGCTTTGCAGGTTGACCTCCCTGACATTGGTTTTCGGTCACATCATCCTATCATGGGTGAGATACTTCAGAGGCTATCAGATTGCTGATGGTGCCCACATTGACAGGCTAGGATTGACTTACCTTCATGATGCACCCGATATTCAGGTAAATCATGGCTTACTGGGTGCCCTAGTTGAGCATTTCCATTCAGAGACGAACACCTTTCACTTGCCACATGGGGAGATGACAGTTACTCCCGAGGATATATACAAGATTTTGAGAGTGCCTTTCCATGGAGTTCGCGTGGAGTATGACACGCAGCCTAGAGTAGGTACAGCGGCTTTGAGAGCAGTTTTCTAGGATGATTTGGTGATGGGCCAGGCCATCTCGTGGGAGGAGTTGATTCACAACTACGACAGAGATTACCCACTGGTGGTCATATTAGCACTTTTCTTGAGTTGTCACTTTGTTCTTGATCGCGGTCAGCATAGATTGGAGTGTGGCTAGGGAGGCATGTTATAGAAGATGCTAGCCACACCTGCAGTTACTTTTGGATGGGGCGAGTGCATGCTTGCTCAGATGTATCACAAGATGCACAAGATTGTGTATCGAGGTGCACATACCATGGAGGCGGGAGTAGTCATCCTTCAGATCTGGGCTTGGGAGCACCTTCCCATATGCAGGCCAATATTTCATGACACACGACAGCCTTTAGAGCCATACATATACAAGTACATGGGTCTGATGACCCAGCCCACGCTGGGTAGGACAGAGCAGTGGAGATCACAGATAGATGACATGGCCACAATCATATGGCGGCCTTGGGTAGCCACTAAGGTATGGGATGATGCTCGCCATGAGCTATCATATATGTTCTATTCACGTCCTTTGATCAAGCGTACCATCACTATCATTGAGAAAATTTTTCTCACTCGTTTATTGCACCAGTTTGGGAGACCACATGATGTGTCTCAGGAGTACTCTACATATGCCCGATTTGTCAATGAGATGAAGAAGGGTTGCAGTGACAGCTTGATAGGGGTCATAGTATGATAGATGCCCAAGTACCACTATCTAGGTGGGATTATATGGATGCAGTGACGAATGCAAGTATGACACCTACATACAGGGATCATATGTTAGCTCATCCATTCTCCCAATTTATAGTTCCAGTTGGTCTGATACCTCATATACAGCAGGCGGTATTACTACCACCATAGTAGTAGGTTCCTCCATAGGTACAAAATCCATAGGTACAACAACCACCTTTATAGCAGTAGGAGAAAGTTGTATGACCGAGGACATCTCAGATTGACATCCCTGTTAGACCCATGGGATTAGATGCAGGTGTTGGGCCCAGTGGCAGTCAGGATAGAGCTGCTGAGTAGGGAGATGACACTGTTATGGCTAATGCTATTCCGACTGATCCACCAGTAGGCAGACAGGTAACATAGTTGTAGGAGGCACTCCAGAGGGTCTGAGAGAGAGCCTGACAGTTACAGAGGGAGCGTGATGACCTCCATACGCAGGTGATTATTTGGGATATGCAAATATCTAAGCGAGACTAAGAGATCTAGGAGTTACAAGAGGCACTGGCAAGATCACAGATAGAGACTAGATATGAGGTTGCTCATGCATCTTATTATTATGCTGCTTACACTATCACAGTACCCGAGGTAGCGGATCAGATTCAACCATTTTCTGAGTATGCTGGAGCATGGGCTACTCCACCGGGACCACCTCCACCGATACCTCCTCCTCAGTAGTAGGGTATGCCATCCCCTCCACCTCCTCTAGGTGGTTAGATGAGATACATTGATACACATATTGTACCACCATTTTGACATATTTTGCTCGAGTAGCACCCTTGTACATTTGATCGATCGATATATATATGAGCTCAATTTTTGGCATCATTGTACATGTTTATATATTGCTTTAGATATGTATGTTTTATGAGGTGATTTCCTATATGATTAGATGTATGGATTATAAATGTATCCCATGGATGGATATGCAAATGTTTATGCACATGTTTTATTGATGTATGAAAATGCTATGATAGATGTTAGATGGATAAATGCTATGTATGATTTGATTTATGCTTATAATGGATGCACATGTTTATGGATATATAAATACAAATGAATGGATAGAAATTCACTTTTTGAAAATGAATGTAATGCAATGAATGCAATGGTACTAATCATCTCATGTAGGATATTGCAATATATAAATGGTACTAACCAAAAGAACATGAATGAAGATCAAGAGCGAGGACCAGACACTTGTGCAGTCGAGAGGAAACCATGATGAAAGATAAGGACCTTTGAAGAATGAGAAGACAATGAAGAGAGAACCAAAACTACCACGATGCAAGCCTACAATGCAAATGCAAGCCTAAGCTAAATGCAATCCTAGGACTTGGTTGTTGGACTCATCGTATTTATCATCATCAAGTGCTTTTGGATCATCAGAGTCAATACAATCCTTACTGGTGCCGCTGTGACCATAAGAATATGAATATGAATATCATCAGATAAAATGTAGGAAATGAACATAAGCATCGAGGCACAAAAGCCAAGGTGACCTAAACATTGTTTCCAATTTGATGTAGTAAAAGTTCACAAGTAAACAAACATAGCAATAACAGTCAAGGAGATAGTTCTGACCTCCCCTTGGCGTACAAATAAACAAGATCGAGGGATGTGAGGCTTTTCCACCTTAATATAGAAGCTCTTATCACATACACCCTATTTATTTAATGTTGCTAGATCATTGAAACCACACCAACAAGCAGTAGACAAAGAAAATACCAGTGAAATTCATAAGAACAGACAACATACAAAGAAAGAGTCAATCATATCTCAGCATGTTTCAAGGTTTATGAATGTGTCTGTGTGGGGTGTTGAAAAACACCGTCGTGCTTGTGAGTGCATTGTGTTTGATTTCTATCAAGAGGTGTTTACGTCATGAGATATACGATGTGTGTTGAAAAACATAGATGTATCCAAAGAGAGTGTTGAAAAACACTATTTGATTAAGGTGTTGAAAAACACCAGTTTGTGCCAGTAGAAAGTTGTCCTTTGAAAAGATTACTGACTCAAGTATAAACCAAAGAGTGATCGAAGTGGGGAACCATGCCCCCAAGCACAAAATGGATCAAAACCGATCAAACAGATAGCGAGACAAAGGGAGAAATCTCAGCAATATAGCAATAGTAGGCAGACTCAGTGGGAACCACTGGTGACTGTCGCAAAAGAGATTCTCAAGAATAAAGATTGATGATGAGATCTAAGCATCAGTAGGCAGACACAGTGAGATCCACTGGTGACCGGTGTTAAAGAGAGTCTCAAGAAGAGACGAAGTGTTATGAAGCATCGACAGGAAGATGCAGTGAGATCCATTGGTGACCGATGCAAAGAGAGAAAGACTCCAAAAAGATAATACAATGCCCCCTAGACAAGGAACATGCCCTCGAGTGTGACCAATTTCAATCCATGTGAGGTTGAGAAAAATATTGAAGATGATTGAAAGCAAATGCATGAGCACACTAAAGCAGGAAAGCAAACTAAAGCAGAAAAGCAGGAAAGCGGACTAGCAACTGCGAGAAATCCAAGAGTTGTTGTGAAAGATAAAGCATTGCAAAACAAGAGGCACCTATTTACCAGGTTTTCACCACCTTGGCAGAAATTCTATTTTTTCTACCATGACGCCTGTTTACCAGGTTTTCATCAATGGCACATTTTTCTCTTTTTCTCTTTTTTTTGTATTTTCATTTTTTCCATTTTTTTAAATTTTTTTAATTTTTTTAATTTTTTCATTTTTTTTTAGTATTATCAAGGCACCTGTTTACCAGGTTTTCACCAGGATAATAGATACATCAAAGCACCTGTTTGCCAGGTTTTCACTAAGATGATCATTTTTTTCAGGACATTTTATAATTTTTAGGATTTTCTCAGAATAAAATATGTACATGAGCATGCAAAAGATATATCAACTGTAGAATTTCTTCAGGTGAAGAGAATTGATGGGCTCTTTGAGTTGTTCACCCTCTATAGTGGAGAGCTGATAGGAACCAGACCCAAATACTATAGTAATAATATAAGGACCAAGCTATTTGGGCTCAAACTTTCCCTTCTGAGTCAGCTATTGCTGATTCTTAGGGTTCTCTCTCAGGATGAGATCACCCATTTGGAAGTCTCTTGGTCTAACCTTCTTGTTATAGCTCTTAGATATCCTCTTTTGATATACTTTGAGATGATCGAATGCCACCTTCTGACACTCATATAGTAATTCAAGCTCTTATAGCTGAGATATTCTAATATCGTCATCAGTAATGAGGCCTTTTAGAGAGACTCACAAGGTAGGAATCTCAACCTCAATAGGTAGTACTGCATCTACACCATAGACTAAAGCAAAGGGCGTGGCCCCTATTGGATTTCTTATACTGGTGCAATATGCCCATACAGTAGGATTGATCTGGAGATGCCAATCTCATCCAGATTTGTGTACCGTATGGTGCAAGATCTTGAGAATTGTCTTGTTGGAAGCTTCAGCCTGCCCATTACCCTAGGGGTAATAAATAGACGACTAGTGTTGAATAATCTTGAACTTAGTGCACAAATTTTTTAGATCTTTGTTCTTGAATTGTCCCCCATTGTCAGTTATAATAGAGGAGGGTACACCATATCTACAGATGATATAGTTTAGTATAAACATAGCTACAGATTTTCCATCAGCTACACTAAGAGGTACTGCCTCAACCCATTTAGTAAAATAATCCGTAGCAGTAATGATGTACTTATGTCCTCTCGAAGAAGATGGATATATCTGACCCACTAAGTCGAAATCCCACTGTTGAAATGGCTAGAAAGTGATGAAGGGAATAAGCTCCTTGGCTAGAGCATGAATTAAATTTCCATGGAGTTGAAATTGTTTGCAAGACTTGGCAAACTATGTAGCTTCCTTCTCCATATCGGGCCAATAATAACCAGCTCTAATAAGTTTACAAGCCAGTGTCAGACCATTTGAGTGAGAACCACAAATACCTTCATGTACCTCTTCTAAAGTGCGTTTGGACTCATCAAGTTCTAGACACCTAAGGAGGGTACCGTCTAGACCTTGTCTATACGAGTCATTAGCTACGATAACGTACCGTGAAGCATTGTGGATTAGGTGACATTTTTCATTTCTAGTATATGTGTCAGGAATGATTTGGTCATGGAGGTAAGAGTAGATGTGGTGGTAGCGAGATGAATCATGTCCAATGACTGAACATATCATCTGGGAGTTAGGAGAGTCATAGGCAGGGTAGCATAATGTCTCCACTAGGAATTCATGTCTGAAATCATTCTCTAGCATTTTTAACATAGAAGCTAGAGTGACCATAGCATCAACTACTTTATTATCTACCCTAGGAATTTGCTAAAAAGTAACATGTGCAAAGTATTTCTTAAGGCTATCAAGAATATTCTTATAGGGCACTAGTTTTTCATCTTTCGTCTTATAGATGTCGTTCACTTGATTGATAACTAGTTGTGAGTCTCCAAAGACTTTTAATTCATCCACTCGCCATTCAATAGCGATCTTTAGCCCATTGATCAAAGCTTCATATTCAGCAGTGTTATTGGTACAAGGAAACATCATTTTGTATGTCTTTGGTAAGGAATACCATTGAGGTGTGATAAATAGAATTCCAGCTCTTGACCCCTGTTGGGTGAATGAACCATCAAACAACATTGTCCATGTCTAATGCATGAGAAATATGATGGACTCATCTGGGAATTCCATCCTTAATGGTTGATTATCTGTAATGGGTGCTTTAGCTAACTAATCCGTAATTGCTTTCACTTTGATGGCTTTCCTCTCAACATATTCAATATCAAACTCACTAAGGAGCATGACCCATTTAGCTAGTCTACCTATGAGGGTAGCTTTACTGAGTAAGTATTTCAATGGATCAATTTTTGTGATTAACCTTGTAGTGTGAGCCAATATGTAGTGTCGTAAATTCTATGAAGTGAACACCACTGCTAGGCAAGCCTTATCAATTACAGAATAATTCATTTTGTAAGAGACCAATGTTCTACTGATGTAGTAAATGACTCTTTCTTTATGATTTTGGTCTTCTTGGGCAAAGAGAGCACCCAAGGATGTTTCTGTTGCTAAGATATATAAGATCAAAGGCTTCCCCTGAATAGGAGGCATCAATATAGGTAGATTGGCTAGATATTGTTTGATCTATTGAAATCCTTGTTCACATTCTTTGTTCCAGTCATAAGTCACACCTTTATGTAGAGTTTTGGTGAATGGTTGTGACTTGTTAGCTAGTTGCGATATGAAATGCTTGATAGATTGGAGCCGACCTTGGAGACCTCTGATTTGTTTGATATTACAAGGTGGAGGCATTTCCATTATAGCTTGTACCTTTGCTGGATACACCTAGATTCCTTTAGCAGAGATGATATAGCCAAATAATTTTCTTGAAGTAACCCCAAATGCACATTTCTTAGGGTTAAGACACAATCTAAATTTTTCCATATGATCTAGTATAGGACCTAGATCAGTGAGATGTGTCTTTCTATCCATAATTTTAGCAAGTGTGTCATCCACGTATTCCTCCATTGTCCTATGCATCATGTCATGAAATATGGTAGTAACAGCTCTTTGATAAGTAGCTCTAGCATTTTTTAGACCAAAGGGCATAACATTCTAGCAGAATGTACCCCATGCACAAGTAAAAGCAGTTTTCTCTTGGTCCTCTGGCATAATTTTGATTTGATTATAGCCAGAGAAACCATCCATTAGCAAATAAATCTCATATCTTTCTGTCATAACCACAATCATGTCAATGTTAGGAAAGTGGAAAATCATCTTTTGGACATGCCAAATTTAAATCTCTAAAGTCTATGTAGACCCTGATAGATTTGTCATGTTTAGTTACTGGGATGATGTTAGAGATCCACTCTGCATAATCAATCACTCGGATGAACCCATCTTTTAGAATTTTTTCCAATTCTACCTTGATCAATAAAGGCACATGCAGTTTCTAAGTTTTTGTTTAATTGGTTTCACACCTGGAGCTATTGATAAGTGGTGCATAATGAGATCAGGATCCATACTCAGCATATCAGAATACGTCTATGCAAAATTTATCTTTTTCTCCTGGAAGAAGTCTATGAATTCGTTAAGTTTCTCTGTAGATAATGATTTGGCCACATGAATGATGTGTAGATGTTCTTCTATTCCCAGATTTATCAGCTGAGTTGGCTCAATTAACACTGCTGAGCATTCCTGGAAGTGACTTAGAAGTGCATCAAGTATCCCATCCTTAGGCACCTCAAAGAGGTTTTCACCTTCAGATACATCTTTTCTTTTTACTTTGTTTCGCTTTGATACTGCCACAATGTGGTTTTCACCATCAGAGCGCCTATTTTTTCTTCTTTTAATTTTCTGACTAAGATACTTGATGTCAGGCTCGGTCATGTTGACACTTTCTTCACTAGTGGAGGACGTCATGGGTTCCATAGCATGAAGGTAGTAGGCTAGGGTGTAATCATTCTGGAATGTAAGGACTTGAATAGATGAAGAAGGGGAATTCCAGTCTATTAATTTAGGATGTTGGAGGGGAAGAAATGTGACAGGGTCAAGTGTGTTCATAGTATAGTCATCAAAAGTGTTAACTAGCAAGCTGAGAGCTAAATCGATATCATCCAAAGGTGTGTTTGAATCCTTTTGATCCCTAACAACTGAAGTAGAAGACATGTTAACATTTATAGACTCAGACTCATTAGACCTTTCACTAGACCCCTCACTTACGTCAAGAAGTTTTTCATAAGGTCCTTCTAACAAACTATCAAACTCATATTCATGAGAGTCTATATCTGGACTCTAACTTGGGTGCTTGCACCATGCAGGTTTAGGAGTTCTTGTAACACTAGCCTGTTCTTGTGCCAACCATTCTTGAAACTCTGGTGGTGCATATCTTTCACCTTGGAAGTTAGGATCTTGCAACACTTTCCATTGTTCATAGGTTAGTGCATCAAGTGGAGTAGTTTTATCAGAATCGTTGTCACTCTTGGCTGTACTGACATGAGGTACAAAATTATCTGGCTCAGCAAAGAATGCTGCCAGCTCTGGGGGAATGGGATAAGGAAAATAATCCTCATCAAAGCTATCTTCTATAGTGTCGACTGCAGCTGTGCCTTCAGGTTCTGATGAAGGCTCTACTTTTGGCACAAATTTATTGATCCCTAGATGGAATGGGATCTTTTTGAAACCTAAACCAGTGGTGTCTTTTGTCTTTTGACCTATAGCTTGAATAGGTTCTAGTAACCCATTACCATTCACCCCTATTGGGCCACTCCCTTTGTACCCAAAATGTTTCATAATCTTAAGACCTTCATTGTTGGAGTTTAGTTCTCAAGATGGGGCAGTCTGTTTAGCTATGTTCTTTCCTTTGCAAAGCTAAGCCTTAATGGCTCTTTCCTCATCTTCATCTTCTAATTGTGTAGAGGACCGTACAAAGACACCATCATAAACTATCTCAGGAGTAGCAGAAGATCTGTTGTTCTTAGAAGGTCTCCTATAAAAATGAGGAGACAGAGGTAGAGCTGCTAAAGATAGCACAGGTTCTATTTGATATCCTCCCATGCCTATGTTTATATTTTCAGGGTTTGTTCCATGTCTTTGAGCTTGGCATCACAGAATTCTATGTATTCTCTATTAGTTGGAACAAGACTATCAGCTGATTGAGTGAGTGCATTACGGGAAGAGCCCATATTGGCAGGAATGGTCACCTCTACACCTTGAAAAGAAAAATTAATACACTGATGGTATGTAGAAGGAACCGCTTGCATCTCATGGATCCACAGTTTCCCTAGCAAGATATTATACGCAAGAGGAAGATTTAGCACCTGACATGTGACATCTCTTTCAACTGGACCAACCCGAATATGTAGCACAACTAGACCTTTAGATTTTCTCTCTTCTTCATCATACGCCTTAATGGTAATTATTTTGCAAGAATCTATGTGATCTTTGCCATACCCTAGATGAGCAAGAAAATGAGCGGAGCAAATATTGAGACCAGCACCATTGTTAATGAGGATGCGGCGGACTAGCTATTTGCCTTTCATGACTTCTATGTGCAGAGGAGCATTGTGCAGGTGACTAATTGAGTGATCATCTTCTTCAAAGAAGGACAAATAATGCGATGAATTCAAGTGACCCACCATGGATTGAAACTGATCTAGATTGATATCTTTGGGGACATTAGCTTTTGTAAGAGCTTTGTTCAAAATCTTCCTATGAGCAGGCAATATCTTCAATACCTCAAAGATAGTTATCTGAGCATTGGTTCTTTGAAGCTGGTCAAGAATTCTATTACCAGAAGTAGGAGGTGTAGGGACCACCTTCATGGTCTTATTGGTAGAGCCAACAACAGTCTTATCCATAATTTGTTTTGGCGCAGACGTAGCAGCAGAAGGGTTAGGACCCTTGATAGTGATTTTAGCCTGAGATCTAGTAACAACCTTCGCACAATCTCAAGATGTTTTAGATTCTAATAATTGAGACCATGGCCTCTCAAGAAAAATGGGGTTATGGGTTTATAAGCATTCCCACTTCCCTTGCTATTAAACATATTGCAGTATTCCACTTCCACTGGTTCAATCATGTTGATAACATTATCGTAAGTGGTATGCACGTAATTAACTTTGGCATTATTATTCTGGGCATTGGAGGACTTGCCTTTCTTGTGATGAGGAAAGGGATCTTTGAATGCATGATGATCCTAATTCTTGTTATGATTCTCCACAATGATAACCTTGTTATCAATCAAATCTTGGATTTTGTGATGTAATTGGAGACATGTAGTAGTCTTATGACCTTTGTTTTGATGGTAGTCACAATAAGAATTCTCATTCCACCAATGAGGTCATGGTTGCAGATCGTATAGATGTTTCTCCAAAGGGGCAAGAATCTAATTTTGTACCAAAGTTTTGAAAACCACATCAAGCGGTTCTCCCAAAGAAGTAAACTCACGCTTGGGTCATGGTGCCCAAGGTTTGTTGCCAGAAAATCTAGAAGGCTGTTGAGTATTGGTTGCAGCCTTTTCAACAGCTTTGGTCACTTGTATACTAGAGGTGAGATTAAAGAATGATTTTAAAGAATTTGAAGTCATGTTATCAACCACCCCATCATTCACAACATCCCTATTTTTGTTGGAAATTTTCCCTTTATCTTTGTTAGAAGATGAGGGGTTTTGTTTGTTATCTTTATTCAAGGTCAATTAACTTTTTTTAACCATAAATGCTTCTATTCTCACAGCTTGTTTTATCATGCTATCAAAATTAAGGGGACCTTGGAGTTGGACTTGATACCCAAAATCAGGGGTGAGATTATCCAAGAATATATCGAGTTTCTCAGATTCAGGTATTTTGCGAGGGTACTTTGTGCAAAGTTGTCTCCATCTTTGGAGAAATGTTAAGAATGGTTCCCCTTGCCTTTGCTTGAGGTTACAAAGGTCCCTTATATTGACAAGATGTTGAATATTGTGAGAATAATGTTGTATAAAGAGATTGGCAATCTTGTCAAAAGTCTTGATACCAATGGGTAGTCGCGAAAACCACTCCATGGCAGTTCCACCCAAACTTCGTGGAAAAAGATGCATAAATGTGTTTGATCATGTATAAAATCCATTGATAAGGCACCAAATTATCTTAAATGATCCTAAGGATCAGTTGTACCTAGATACTTGTCATATTTAGGAAGCTCTAAACCTTTGGGAAAAGGTGGCCTAACAATACTCCTATCAAACAAAAAAGGACATATACTTTCCATTGTGAACTATTGTGTTGGCTTGTCCTTATCTTTCATAAGTTGGCTGATTTGACCTTGCATGTCTTGAATTATCTTATGCAATTTGGAGGTCTCACTTTCCTCTTCCTTAGCTACAAGTGTTTCCACTTGGATTTTTCGGGTAACTTGACCCCTTGTTTTTCCAAATCTAGGAAGTATTTTTCTTTGTCTTCCGCAAGGAGTATTTCCATCATTTTGATGAGAGCTTTATTAGACTTTGTTTCGTCTATGTCATTTTGAGTTATTGGATCATCATCATTACCAAGGATTTCATAAATACTATAAGTCTGATCTTGACCTTGGTGATGTTCTTCTTCTTGATGACCTTGTTCATGTTGGAATTGGTCGTGACCTTGCGTGTAATAGAAAGGAGATGTCATCTTGTTAACGTGAGATTTTTCTGTGTGCACTCCTTCAGTATGAGTGTGAGTATCACATTGAGGACTTGTAACCAATGTGCTCTTTGGTGAATCAAAAGGATTGAAGTGTTGGAAAGGATCACTAAGGCAGCGAGGATCGTTAATAGGATCAACCCAAATGGGTGATTTTTTGAAGGCTAGTTGGTCTGAAAGAAATGGATTATGCTGATCTTGAAACAATGGATTAGAACACACCTGCAACACTGGTTTTTGATTAGGACTTGGATCTATATTGAATGGGGAAGAGGAACGTGAGGATCCCTCTTGATTATCAACTTGAATAATGGGTTCAGAATGACCTTTTCCTTGATTGCAAGGTTTAATTCTACCTACTTCGGAACCACATATGGGAAAAATATTTCCGCTCCTAGTCATAACAGGCATAGATGAAGCTAAAACAAGAGGAAACTTAAGATTCAACTCAAAACTCTGTCTCTAGAGATATAAAAAAAAGAGGTAAAAGGCTAGAACAACCAAGGTGTGAGATGAACTCGGCACTAGTCATCGAGAGTATGGCTAGAACAGCCAAGATATGATGATCGTGTCGCAAGGTAGAAAAAGACAAAAAAGATAGGATGGAGACAAAGATACAAGACAAGTTTGAGTAAGAATCAGTCAGTTTGCAACTCAAAGCAACCAGTTTTGGATTGCAGACAATAGGGAAACAAGCAATTAGACCCCAGACAAAAGTCAGATTAGGCAATAAGTTCACCAGTTAAAGGAAAAAGCTCACTGTTTTGAATGCCAGGCTATAGATTCACATGAGTAAATGCCTCACCATGCACAAAAGTGCTAAACTTCACGTGAGAAAATGCTATCTCGAGTGAGAAAGTGCTAGGTTTCTGAAAGTTCACATGAGAAAAGACCAAATTTTGGTAAACGGACTCAATTTTTGAGATAAAACCAGATTTTGAGACATAGTAGGATCTGTTCTCTGACAAAATTTTTAGGTTCAGGGTAGTTTTATGATGATACAAATCAGCAATCTTCATTTCAGGGTGACAAGCACTCATTTACAAACACGAAGTTTCAATCAAGCAGGAGTGACACAAACAGTAGTCGTAATCAGTTTTGCCAAGGACAAAGCAACTTGGTAGAATAATGGGAGTCTTTGTTTGATGATGATTTGGACAGTTTAAGACTCAAGAACAAACACTCAATTATCCCTATAAAGAAAATTTGTTGAGAAGACAAAATCTGTGCCCTGCTATCTTATGTGTATGCGTGCACCTCACACAACAGTGTCACCCTCGAAAGAGCGCTTGTGTTTTTGGTGTTTCCAAGGACTAAGTATATATGTTTGAAGGTTACCCTTAAAGTAGGGGCCAGCATCATATACCACTTCAAGCATCCAGGTGCATACCTATGTTAAGATTCTAGGGGAGAGATTCTTCCCTCTCCCTGCGCATAGATTATGTCTCCTTTCAGAGGTGAACTGGGTAGGCATCTAACTAAGAGAGTGTTTAGTGGGATTTCATTCACAATAACCTTTGGTACCTCTGATACAAAGCTAGGGCCTTGTAGCCACACCAACACTTGTAAGTCATACACCCTTGCAAGCAAGGCTAGGAGCGGCACCGCTCCGTACGACAAACAAGGCTTTCTCATGATGATAGTCAAAATCATGAGAAAGAAGTTACCATGGCTTTAGAGTCTTTGGACTCAATAAAGAAGACTTTATCAGAGTGAGGTGGAATCATCGGTGATAAGTGTGTACCCACTTGGGTCATTCTCGGAGGTTCAACTTCCGAAAGACCCTCTAAAGGTGACACAACTTGGTTCGGATTCAAGGGTTTGATTTTCTGATACTCTCAAAGAGAGAAGAGCATACTTCTCTACCTTTTCACCTTACCAAAACACATCAAGAATATTCATCACTGAGATAGTTTCACTCCACCAAATCCACAAGTCTTTGGGTTTCTGATTCTCTCAAAGAGAGAAGAGCATAATCCCCTAACAAGTAGAAATGCTAAAGATTCCCTATCTTTCTTTAATTCCCCAAGTATCTATCATGCTAGCAACATCTAGGTCTCAATTTCATCCATGGGTATCACTGCCATGTAATTAAGAGCCTATTCCCCTACTTTGCTATCGGGCTCCTTACAAAATTTTAATAAAGCCCTATTTAAACTATGTGAGTGAAAAATAGTAAACAAACATGACATTTTGATTATGCCTTTGACAATCATCCTGCAAGAAAACTGTTAGAAAGTTTTTTGATCTTTGACAAGGGAATCTGCAAACCACTGTTATGTTGCAGTAGAAATCAGAAATAGAAAAATCACAGCAAAGAGCAGATGTCAGAAAAGAAAAGCAGTAAATTACAAATTCTGGAAATTAAATATCTGTCTGCTAAATTTCACACGAGGAAGTACTTCATTGCGCATGAGAAAGTACTTCAAGGCCCGTGAGCTTTTTGTTTCTTCATGTGACAAAGTGCTATAGAGAGAAAAACTTCATGTGGCTCCACTTGAAACCTCGCATGAGACTCTGTACCAGTGTTGTATGGACGTACGACAGAGTTCCCAAATCACTGTCAAAAAGTTCAAAAAATGAGGCCTGAAATCATTTTTTCCACCCCATGGTGGGCGCCAAAATATGTGTGCTTGAATGTGACCTCTAAATCAGGCACAAACTCAGCATAGTCCTTACTCAATCGTTCAATTCACAAAGACAAACATGAATTGTTCATCTTTCAAATTCAATTGAAGCGACTTGCTGCCTCCTAATTAATTATGGATGTCAAATTTACTCTCAGAACGAGAGCCAATAACCTAACCATTGCTAACATGGAGGATTTCTAAAGAATGAGAGAAGATGAATTTTCCATTAATCTATGAAATAGAATGCTATTAATATATGAAATGAATTGCAACTAGTCTAGAATTGAAATTGCAACTAGTCTATGAAATCAAGTGCTCTTACTCTAGAAAGCTTGAAATGCTCTTAATCTAGAAATCAAATGCTCTTAATCTAGAAATCAAATGCTCTTAATCTAGAAATGAAATTTAATTTAAACTAGAGAGCTTGAAAGAAAACATTGATATGTTAGATATGTAAATTAATTGCAAATAAAATCAACATATCATTACTAATCCAAATTGAAATTAATCTAATTATGCAATTTAAGCTCAAAAGCATGAAATAATCAATGCAAATTTCACTATAGATTTGATGCTCTCAAAAATCATCCTCTCAAATGAAGAAAAAGGAGTCCAATTTAGAGAAAATCCATGGAAAGAGGGTGAAGAGTTTCTTGAAAAGAAATGGTTGCCTCTTCATTTCCAAGAATTGAGATTGAGACAAAAAAGCATGAATTTTTTAATTAAAAGGATGGATTATTGCCACATGAGTGACCTTTCATATAGAATTATGAAATTCTTTTTGAGGATAATCCATACAACCAATTAAATAAATATTCAATTCCTTTTTATGTATATTAGCTAAAGGGGGTGGAATTAATTTAATTTAAAAGCCTTAAGACTTTAGGATTAAATTAATTAATCATAGGGATTTTTAGCTAATAAACCTTGATAATTTAGGAATTAAATATAATGTCAGATTTATGCAAATTTGGGTTTTCGGCATTTGAGACTCAGTGAATTAAAGTCAATTAGGAAGAGAAATTTCCTAGTATAATATGACTTCGATGACGAGAAAATTGAAGGAATGCACCAAAATTGATTAGGATTATAAGGTGCCAATTTTGGGGTGCTACAGGTACTACCTTCACAGGTCATCCACTAGCTGGTTCTAGTCCTCCCAATCTTGATCATATGGGGAGGAAGGTTGATATTGTAATGGATATGGGGAGGAAGGTCAATATTGTAGTGGTAAAACCACTACCACAACCCCGGGTTCCCCACCAACAACCAAATCCAAGGACGAGGCTGCCTAGACATTCTCCTCCAAAAGATCAACTGAAGTGAGTGAGGGATCTTGTAAAGATTTCCACTAACACTAGAATCTCCTCAAGAAAGTAAAAAAATTCAAGCCTCATAGCTTGTAGGAAACCCATGTTGAGGTGTATATGTAGAAGATGCCCCATTGATCTTTGCAAAAGGGGCAGAGATAAACACAAGAGAAGTTGCAGCTTGCTCCACTGTGAGAACCAAAATGGAAAGAGGATCCACTAAAGCGAACTTGCGATGGAAAAATTATAACATAGGGCCCTTCTCAAAATTCCTCTTAAAGGATGGATGTGAAACCCTTTGATCCACTATAGTAGCCTTAAGTACCCCAAGGAAGGATGACAATCAGGGGATGGAGCTAGCATGGGTTAGATAAGATATCTGGCACAGAGGTGATAAGTAGTGGCTTCTATGATAGAGTGATGAATACTTTAACCTACTTGGCACAAGGTGCAATGGTCACTCTCAAAGAAGGGGAAGAAAAATGGAAGAGTTCATTGAGAAAAAAGATGGGGGAACTAAGATAGGAGGGGGAAAAGTGGAGGCAGTAGACATAGGTTCTAAAGATACACTTTTGGCATTTGCAGTGACCTCACATGCCAAATCCTTATTTCACTAGTGATGTTTATGCTCACACAAAAGTTGGTTTCAACATAGATTTGGGTCGGGCTAAGAATCTTGCAAGGGCTTAGTGGCATATTGTTCCATAAGGGTGGTCATTGATGTTGTTGCTAGAAAGGAAGAAGGCCCCACTAGTGGAGTAGGAATTTCCACTCAAATAGAAATCATTGGATCAGTCACGAGTGACCTTCCTCTTTTTGCCTTGTGAGTGGCAGGAGGAACTGAGGATGCCCTAAGAGGTTGAGGATCAGGTGCTAAGAGAGAGGGTGAAAAATAAGGCAACCTCTTACCCTTTCCATAAACAGTATGACAAGGTATATCTTCAATGATAGGGATAGGAAAAGGTGGGCACACGTTGGGCTTAGGTAACATAGGTTCCTTACCTTTGTCTACACTTAGTGTAGACACAGTAACTGAAGACATTGTCAGAGGTTGTGAGGCTTGAGGTAGACGTGGAGGCTTCCTATGAGGCATGTTCTTGTCCTAAGCCACCAACAAAGAAGGGACATAAGTCATATCATGCTAAGGCTCATGAGAGTGCTGGATGGGAGGAGAGGGGTTAGGTGCTACATGTTTAACATTCAATTCGCAGGCCTTATACTTCTAATATGTTAGAAATGAAGCATCATGTTGGGGACACAGGGGCCCTACCAAAGTAGGCCAAACATGATCAAGGAGAAAGTCCCCACAAGACACCAAGGGATGATAGCCAATGTCCTAGATCATATGAATAGTTCCCTGAAGAGAAAACTTTAAAAACTTATGCATGTAAGAAGGGACAACTCCCACAGAGACCAACTAGGGGATACCTAGCTTGAACTTAAAGAGGTCTAATTCTAGGATGATAATGAAAGTCAAGAAGACTGTCTTGGGTCCTACCTAGAACCTTAAGGTGGTGGACCCCAAAGGGGGAAGTGACAACCTTTCATGCATTTGGATGGTGGAAAAACACTTACCGCACCTCAAGCGATGTAGGCCATTGATGAAGAGTACCTCCTCAATTATAAGGTCAACTTGACATGTAGGATCAATCATGACCCTCCAACACGCATGAGTCTAGGCTCATACCCCCACTAAGGTGGGGTCTAAATGCAACATTAAAAATTATACGCACTGTCTAGTGTGTCCAATTACATGCTTATGTAGTGCCAATTTTAGAGTGTGTTCATCCTTTTATGCATTATAAGAATCTTATATGCATTTATTTAATAACATAATAAATATAAGTTCTCTCTCATTTAGTTTTGTATGAGTGCTCTTATATAGGTGTTCCCCTTTAGTTATTTCTCCTTTTAGTCACCATTTGCATACATAGGCCCTATTATTATGTATGGTCTATTTCATATGGTTTTGTTTATAACAACTTAATACTATGCATGTTTTGAATATCCCCATGTCTATATTGACCCCCAATTTGAATTTGAGCCCCGATTGGGTCATAGAGGGTCACCAAAGTCTCCCCCTACATTGGGAGGCACCCCTTACATTGTATATTGGCCCCAAATTTAAATTGGAGAAAGGTCTTATAATTTTAGGCAGGATTCCAATTTCATGTAGGCCTCCTTCAAGTTTTGTGCCCCAAAATGGCTAGGTAAGATATAAGTACAAAGCTACCTCCTTCATTTTGGGATCCATCCATCTTCAATCAAGAACATTCTTGTGCATCCAAGCATTCAAATTATCAATTCAAGGAGAAAACATGCATATTCAAACATTCAAGGATTTCATCTCATCTTTGTATCAAGCATAGAAATCATTATACAAGCATCTCTTTTATGATTCCCTTTTAGGTCTTTATGGAGTCACGTTATTGCATCAACACTTGTGATCTCATTTCATGAAGCACTTGCATCATCAAGGTGTAAGACTCTTATCAAGTCTCTGCTACTAACAACACACTTACTTTCTGTTGTGACCTTTTCACACCATTGCTTCATTGTAAATGCGGATTCCCTCTTTTCTTTTAGAAATTGAGTTGTTAATTTCCTTAGTTTAGATGTTGTAGCGGTTGTGAGCTCTCCAGGTGGATTAAGGGTAGAATTTGAGCAAGTTGATGATGGATTAGGAGTCTACTTGCAATTCCAAGTCATGAGTGAGTTTGTCATGCCAATTCGACAAGACTAAGGCCCAAGTGCATTAGCGTGAAATCAATTCCAAGAGAATCTGAGAGAAGTTGAGAGATATAATTCAATATTGATGCAACACTTACACAGATCAAGAGGCCAATTTTGGATCAAGATGAAGCTAGAGATGAGGATTGGCATTAACAAAGTCAATTTTTTTAGCAAGTTAAAGGGGTGGGAAATTTTAAAGCATGGATCCTCATGAGTGCACAAAATCTGCTCAGCTTGGAAGTGCGCCCAAGGACTCTACATTCTCTGCCAAGCCTTATGATCCCAACAACCTGTTAATCTCTAAGATATATTGATGATTAGTGACCAACACTTAGTCATTTCATTAGGCGGTTTTAGCTGGCTATCATTGTGGCCGAGCTAAAACTATGTAAGGCCGAGCAACATTGCTAAGCAATTTTCAGTATGCCTAGTTACATTGCCGAGCCAAGTTACATTGCCGTGCCGAGTAGAGACAGAGGTGTTAAATGCCGAGCAACAGACAGTCAAAGTGCCAAGTAGGACACTTTTTGTATATTTGTTAGAAATGATACAAACTTAAAGGAGAAGTGATCTAGCCGACTTTTATAAGCCTTTTGGGCTGACATTGTGTGCATTTAATATTTTTATACGGAGTTAGTTATGCATTTAATTGTTTTATCCAATGCATGACTCATTGTAAGCATTAATTATTTTACCATCAAGGCATGGATATCAGATCTTGATCGTTGATCTAGATCTCACTGTCAGATCTGTATAGATATATTAGATTGCTTCAAAACCCTATTTTGTATATATGTGCAAGAGGTAGAAGAGTAATTGATGAAGTGACTGCATTTTGAAGTGAAATGCATAAAGGGTTATTTTGTCTAGAAGCAGAGATCAAGTAGAGTATAACACAGTGAACAGCAGAGTAAAGGTATATCAGATTATAAGATCAGAAGAGATACTAAAAAGAGGAGATCCGTCATCAACATCAGAGTGCATATCGAAGGATCAATACTTGAGACTTTCTAATCATTGTATCAGGTGAAAAT
>MU228207.1:1715392-1731517 GCA_018584345.1 Thuja plicata
AACTACTACTTGTAAATCAGGAGATCAGCAGGAAAGACTTGGAGATTGTTAATCTTAGATCTGAGAATAGTCAATTGAAAGATGAATTGAGATCTGAGAAAGAAATCAATAATAGAGTGAATGATCTAAGTGAAACTATGAACTACTTTAAACAACTGGTGGAAGCATCAAGAAGACCTAAAGATTCTTCTGGATTAGCTCACACTGAACAACATACAACCACTGAAGATGGAGAATCATCCAAGACAGGTGAAAGAAAGAATGCAAAGCCGAGAAACAAGAAATCTTTTTATCATCACTGTGGAAAACTAGGTCATACAGCAAACATTTGCCAAAGCAAGAATGGTAAGTCCAATCCAAAAAATAACTTTAATGGTTATTGGTTTAACTGTAATAAGTTTGGACATCAAGCACGAGAATGTAAGGCAAAGGCAAGAAAAACACCTAGATTCAATGGTAATTGCTATAATTGTCACAAATTTGGTCATAGAGCACAAGATTGTAGACCCAAAGGTAAACAATAGTGGACATCCAAGGTACAAGAGAAATCACTAAGAAAAGGCAATCATTACAATTGGGATTACAATACATGGCATAGTTGTCATTACTGTGGTGAGTACAAACATGTTCCAGAAAATTGCATAAGGACACATTTCAGAGGTAAATCTAAAATTTGGATGAATGGAAGTCTAGTTTGTCACAGTTGTCTGAAAATTGGACATACAAGAAAAGATTGAAAGACTAGAGTACCAGCTCCTACAGTTGAGCAAATTAGGGAACAGATGAACAAGACATGGGTTAAGAAGTCAGAACCGTGTAGTAGTAAAATAATGAAGCCGAGGTCACCCAATCCAATGGATCAGGTGATCACATCATCTCCAACTAAGAGAAAGAGGTATGTAAGGAACTGTATTTAAAATTCTTATCTTACATTAGTTCCTAACATAAAATGTACAAAATTCCATATTCACATATGTTAAGATGCACCAGGACATATTTTTTGAATACAAATGCTAAGATGAGTCAATTGCACTGATAGGAGCCAAGTACTATTAATGAACACTAAAGCCGAGTTCTTTAGTGAGTGCTGAGTTTTGTTGGCTGAGTGAAATTTTGTGAAGGCCGAGTGGAGTGAGCCGAGTGGGATGCAAGTTGTGTTAAAGCCAAGGACAACTGACTTGCACTAACTAAAATGGGAAAAACATTTAATGCTCACCTACTTTTACCCTTCAAAGCATATAAGGGATGAACAGTTGATACTTCATTTTTACCTTGCGATTTTACTATTTACAGAGTGAATTGAAGTGATTTGCAGAATTGATCCTAATGGAGCTAGGAATGAAGATTTAATCAGTGTGTCGATGGAAATCTTAAAGTGAAGAGTGAACAGTGAACAGAGAATAGTGCGAAGCATCACTTGCTGAGGTATTATGTTTTCCATCTCTCAAACCCTAGATTTCGGAATTATGGCTGCAAGTTCTTCCGCACCAGCCAAGAGTATGGAGGCAGAACCAGAACAAATTCAGTTGATTCAGAATGATGAATGTGAACCTCTCAACTTTTGAGCTGTCCCTTAAAGTGCAATATAGAGTAATTTAATGGGAGCCCTCTCATCCATTCCTCCCAAGGTACTTATGATTCATGATGTTAGATCATGTTATATGGTTAAAATTGGAGAAGTAGGAGATAATGAATTGAGGAAATCCTACAGTAAACTGTGTGATAACAGAGTTCTGAAGGAAGAATTCAAACACTTAGCCGAAAAAGGGTTAACTCATGCCCTAGATCTTCCCCAAGGTTTTAAAGATGAATGGATCAAGGTTATCCTTATCAAATTTCATGACATGAGCATGTGGCTAGATAATGGACCAGTCAAGATCACCAAGAGTATGATTCATTAAGTGACTGGATATCCTGTAGTGAATGGGAAGCGAACCATGAGGGATAAAAACAAAGAGGAAATTACATTGAACACTGGAGTAGTATGGAATAACAGAGGTATGACTATCTCTATGATTACTGATCTAGAACTTTATTTTGAAGTAAGGGTAATTGCACACAAGTTCTATCAGTCCAGCAGATTGGACAGTGTTCCCTGTACAACAGTTGATCAGGCATAGAAAATTGTGAAGAAGAATCACACATATGATCTTGCCGAGCTACAACAGACACAGTTAGCCAAGAACCTTGTATCAATCAGAAAGGCTAAGAGATCATCATGTAAGTTTGGTTCTTTACTAGTTTGTATATTCTTCTACATTCATATTACATTTCCTACTCTAGGAAATATTGTGTGGAAAAAGGATAGGCCCATTATAGTACAAATCAGTGAATGTATAAAGAAACTAGGGAGCAATTTCAATAGCATTATGGGTAGCTATTTTGTAGAATTCAAGAAGAGAATGAGATTAAGGGCTAGGATTCCTAAGTCACTAGTGGAGAAACACTATGAGGAAATCTGTTTTCTAGTTGACACAGATAACACTTATATCAAGGCAGTAACTCCTAGAATAACATGTTTAGAGTCATTTCCATATGAGATTAATGTTGATGAAGCATCAGCTGCCATCATTGCACTCCTAGCCGAGGCAATTGACACCACTGTAGAAAGATTTGGAAACTTTAAAGAAGCTAAGGCTAATATCTCTAGAAGTTTGAATGAAGGAACTATGGAGAGGAAAAGAAAGAAGATAGTGAAAAATTTGAAGAAAATGGTTGTCTTGGGTAGTGATGAAGAACCTAAGGATGCACCTCTAGGTCTATCCACCGGACAAGGTGAGGATATTTCAACTGAGGAGGAAGTCAGTGCATCAGAAGAAGTTACAAAGAAGGCTAAGGGCAAGAAGCCATCAATTGTTATTGTATCCAAGCTAAGCCGAGCCAAACCTAAGGTTACACCTCCTGCAACTAATCATCCAAGGACAAGAGCATCTAATGTCACTTCCCCAGCAAAAGTGCAAACAAAAGTTTATTGTAAGAGAAAAGTTGCTAAAATTACTTCTAGTAAGGAAGCAAAGGTTGCTCCTAAGGCTGTGCCGAGTGCACCAGCAAAGAGACCAAGAAGGAAATTAAATTTGAGGCTGGATAGTGATGAGGAGTTGATAGAAATAGATGTACCTAGCAAAAAACCTACATCTCAATTCAAGAAACCAACAAGCATTGATGAGGTATGTGATACTCTAAGGAATTCAACAGGGTTAGCAATGTTTAAGTTCATCAAATATGACAAGTTGAAAACAATAGATAGGCACAAAGTTCAGGAAGCACTCTTGGACATGATAAGAACCTTCAAATTGACTCCTACAGAGATAGGAAATCATGTGCTTGATGAACTATATGAATTTTTGTCAAGAAAATGGGAATTTGCACTTGCCACAAAGAGATAGATCCAAGAAGGAACTTTAGCCACAATAATTCCTGACTTAACCTCTAAACAACAAACCAAATTCATTGAGGAGTACAAGAATAGGTTTGTGCCAAAACTTAGAGGATATTCGATTTTGAAGAATGACATAGAAGGTTTAGTATAGCAGAGCACAAGGATCTGGAAAGATATTTTTGGATTGCTCATTCCAAAAGACAAGGAATCTGGTGAAGGGACATCCGAGCCAAAGGCACAAGAAGTTGAAGAAAATACTACTCCTGAACCACAGATAGTCAAAGATCAAATTGCCACTAAATAGGACAAGACTAAGGATGCATTAGATGCAAGAAAATATGTTGATCTAACTATAGACAGTCCTATGGATTATATAGTTGATGATCCAAGCAATTTGAATGTCAAGGAACAACAAAAACCGAGTGGAAAAGATACTGATTCGCCTATTAAGGCAGTTGAAATTGAAGAAGAGAAGTCCACCGCATTTGGTGAGAAAATTGAAGTTGACAGTACTCAGCAAAGTGAAGGGCAACAACAAGCCAAGGAACAAGAGGTAACTTCACAGGATCCACCTATTTTAGAGGCTGTGAAGACAAGTTTAGATAGTGGAGTAGCAACAACAGATGTTGTTGATAAGCCTAAAGAAGAAGAGGCAACACAAGTGTTGGTTGAGCTACCACACTCTACATCATCCACTCCCACAGGTCCTAAAACTGGTGGTATGTCGAATCCATAGATTGTATTGATAGAATTGAAGGAGGCATTGGATACTGAAAGTGTCAAAGGTAAAGACATTATGCTGTCGAGCATAAGTTCTCCAAAATTGAAGAAGAAGTCTCTGATTCTAGATGTAACATTAGATGAAGTCATTGTCATTACACAATGGGATCCCAATGAGTTATCTTTTGAATAAATTGGGACTCTTCAAGAGTTGCTTAAAAGGAAGAAAAGACGGGAAAAGATGAAGATAGAAAAAAAGCAAAAGTAGGTGTTGCATGACATCAAAGACATATTTACAAAAGCTTTTGACTTAGAGGATGAAACGCCTCAAGCTCCAAGCATTGATCAACTCATCACCACTATACAGAAAGTAAAAGATGAGGACATAGACAACAATGAGAAGATTCTATAATGGTCTCGAAGAAGATTTGAGAGCAAAGTTATAGAGAAGATCTCATAAGAGATAGCAACAAAATAGGTTAAACTTTCTGTTCTTGTAGAAACTTTAGAGAAAGTTACAGCCAATGTTTATTCTTTGTATAGAAAATTATGTGATTTTGAATATTTCACAAAGGATAATTTACAGCTTGTTGAGAAGCTATAGTTAGATTTGAGATCAACTAGTAATACTTTAGGTAAAGATACTACCTCCAGTTGTTTACATTTTAATAAGTTGATAAATGCACAAAGGAGAATAGCTAAGCTTATGGCTGAAGATGGTCGCATAAGGGCCAAGTTGATAACTATAAAAACAAGCTTGTTGCCTCACTTGGAGGTTATACAGAAGGAACTATCAAAAGTTAAGGAGTTATCATAGAGCAGTGCAAACTTATCCACTGCAGAAAAATTAGTGAGTCTAGCTGCCAAGCTAGAAATCAAAATGGAAGTTATGAAGGTTGCAAAGGATAGCTGGGATACAAAATTTGAATCCACCCTATAGCTTCATAAGCAATTTTTGGATAAGTATAACTTAACCCCACCAGCAATCAGTGAAAAAAATAAGGGGGAAGTTAGTAAGGAAGTTAGTACTACTAAAGGAGGAAGCTAGTATAGAAGTTGGTAAGGAAATATGAAAGGACACATCAATATAGCAAAGGTACACTTGTATATAATTTTTGAAGGCATTGTAAAAATTTTGTATAAGTATATTCCTAGGGGGAGTACTTAGCGTACTTAAGCAATATTTGTATGAAATGTACAGAAGTAATGATAAGTGTTTTTGCCACTAATATCAAAGGGGGAGATTGTTAATATCTAAGATATATTGATGATTAGTGACCAACATTTAGTCATTTCATTAGGAAGTTTTAGTTGGCTATCACTGTGGCCAAGCTAAAACAATGTAAGGCCAAGCAACATTGCCGAGCAATTTTTTAGTATGCCTAGTTACATTGCCGAGCCGAGTTACATTGCCGAGCCAAGTAGAGACAGAGATGTTTAATGCTGAGAAACAGACAGTCAAAGTGCTGAGTAGGATAGTTTTTGTATATTTGTCAGGAATGATACAAACTTCAAGGATAAGTGATCCGGCTGACTTGTATAAGCTTTTTGGGCCAACATTGTGTGCATTTAATATTTTTATACGGAGTTAGTTATGCATTTAATTATTTTATCAAATGCATGACTCATTGTAAGCATTATTTTTTTTACCATCAAGGCATGGATATCAGATCTTGATCATTGATCTAGATCTCACTGTCAGATCTGTATAGATATATTAGATTGCTTTGAAACCCTATTTTGTACGTATGTGCAAGAGGTAGAAGAGTAATTGATGAAGTGACTACATTTTGAAGTGAAATGCATAGAGGGTTATTTTGTTTAGAAGCAGAGATCAAGCAGAGTATAACACAGTGAACAACAGAGTAAAGGTATATCAGATTATAAGATCATAAGAGATACTGAAAAGAGGAGATCCATCATCAGCATCAGAGTGCATATTGAAGGATCAATAATTGAGACTTTCTAATCATTGTATCAGGTGAAAATCTGTTAACAAAGTGGTTTTAGCAGGCCTTTATTTATCTCTTAACAGAGTGCTTACTTCATTGTAAGTTTAAATCCTTTAACAAGGTAGATTGTAATGATCTGAAGCTTTTAACAAAGTAGACCTTTAATAGGGTAGATTACATTTTGTAATAAAACATTGTAACCTTAACAGGTACACTTTATTACTACAGTAGTGAAGACTTTTGTGGGTGTCATTCCCACCCCAGTTTTACCTATTTGGGTTTATGGGTTACCAAATTATTGTGTAATGTATTATTTGTTTCATGGTGTGGATGCTATCTGAGATTATATTAGATTCATTTATATATGAATGTGGATCAACTTGTTTTAAGTGTTTAATTTTGAAGATCTGATTCACCCCCCCTCTCAGTATCTTGCTTTCCCATTATTGTATTTCTAACAAAACCATGCAAAATTAAAAAACCTAAGGATCCGAAAGGATGAACAAATTCTGATTTTGCATTCAGAATTAGGGACTTGAAGTTTAAATTTAAACTTTTAAATTGAAGCATGTAAGATTTTATTTTGTTAGTTGAGCATGTAAAATGATGCAGTCAAGGATGGAGAAACTACAAAAGATCAATCCAATCCTTGCATTTGATAAAACACATCATAAAAACAATAAGAACAATAAGCCAAGATGGATAGAGTGAAAGATCAACTTTATATTATTCTCATTAAATCATTTACAATAGATCTACATCATGCAATCTTACATGCCAAGCATACATGCCTGATTATGATAGCAATTCTCTTAGAAGCCCTAGCCAAATAACACCAAATAATATTATGAAAACCACCACACCCCTTAGGAACAAGTCCATAAGCTTATAGAGTAATCACGATACTAGGTCAACCCATAAAAGATCACGTTTCTTAATAATATAGAAAATGTGTTAGAACATTTAGGTCAAGACACAAATCATCTGGAAAAGCTTCCAATGAAAGAAATAAGAGATTCGATCATAGAAATAATTCAGCCTCAAACGTATCAATGAGATGGCACAAGAGCACTTGGAGATTCCCATCGAAAGATCAGAACATGATCAAAAATCACAATGAGTGACCGAGAAAATGAAGAACATGATAGTCATGCAAAGAATTTGCAAAATCTCATGCGCAATCAATCCAAATGATGTGAAATAATAGGATAATGTACAACACAAAGCCACAAACACACTATAGCGACTGTAACACAAAAGAACAACTAGAGATCTATCGCTAACAGAAACACAGACTATCAAATAAGAAAACTTGAATATTTTTGGTCGATGCAAGACTGCTAAGATCCCAAGATGCTCCTGCATCAGACACCTGGGGTACTTGAAAAGTGATCTTCTCACTTTTCTAGGGCCAAATGAAAACCATAATGGTCAACGTCAGCCTGAGAAATCAATGAATAATCCTCTATTGGTATGTCCTTCTATTTGACAAGATATTCCATATATTGCTTACCTCTTGTACTTCGACCAACTCTGCTATCCAAAATCTGCTCTATCTGATCCATCTACTTCTTAGGATACTGCTTCCCAACACTTGATCTTTCACTGCTACTGTAATCTGATTCATGATATGTTAGAATAACTGAGAGGGAGGGGGGGTGAATTAGTGGCCTTAATAATAATGCCAAAAGATCCAACCAAAAAATTATCTCTCAAATATAATACCTCCAGTTATCTTATAGTCCCAATTTCATCAAGATGTATGCCATAAATAATCTTAACAAATATAAATTGCTCATTAAGGTATAACGTTTATCTTTTCTGGACTTTAATGAGTAGCAACAAATAAACTTAGTGTTAACCGACCAATCTAGTTTCAATAATGTGTAAAAAAATTATCAATGCAATGAAACATATACACATTAACACATAGATTTTAACGTGGAAACCCAATAGGGGAAAAACCACCTAGGACCAATAACCCAAAATATTTTCACTCTTCTAAAGTGAGCTTGGTGAAGAGCCAATCTTGTTAAAGGTTACAATACACACTGTTAAGTGCAACCTTGTTAGAGGATTTAAAACCAACAATTTGTCTATTGACCTAGCACTCACTATGCTGTCAACAAGAAAACCTTTTGATACTCTTGAGTATCTCAATACAATAAGGACTGTTAAATCCCACTTGGTTAAGAGATTTTTTGAATCAATAGTTAAACTGATATAGTAAATGATCTATTCAAAATACAACTTTGATTTGCAAATATTCAAATCTATTGTTAGTCCAAAAATACCTCTCTAATCAATATACACTTCAGTTCCTTTTCTTTCTTTCTTTATTCTGCTCGGTGAATGCTCTATCCTCTATTGCTCTGTGTCTATAGTATTCCTTGGCTCTGTTCTTCAAACCGTATGATCAGATCTGCATGAAGAATTCTATCTTCACACAAAATATATTCAACATTCCTCTCTTTGATAATGAATTCCTTGTCTCTTTATATAGACATGATTAGCCGCTCATTCTTCTTGTTTTTGTCATAGATCTCTCCTTGATCTATAAAACTCACCATGCATTGCTTTATCCCATAAAGCTCTCCTTTAGTTTTATTTTGTAAATCTCTCCTTGATAACTATGAATAAAACATGCTTTAAATCTCCTTCATTGCTTTATCTTAACTGATCATTGATAATAAAACAATCAATCAATCAATCAATCCCTAAATTATAGCTCTGCTAGCTAAGCAATTTTTTGTCATTATTTAACTCCAGTTATGCTCAGTCATCAACTCCAGTTATGCTCATTTATTAGCTCTTGCTCGGTAACACTTGCTCGGTTACTTCTGTGCTCAATATACACTGTGAACTGCTCAATGTTCACTGTCACTTGGTGTATACAGACCTTTTATGTTTTACCGACCACATAGACTTTGTCTCTTCATATCTTCAAGGTTATGACAATATGTGTATGAACAATCAAACCATATCAAGTTGACATCGATGACAATACAATACATTAACTGATTTAATGTCTTGCATTCACTTTTGCAGCTTGGTGATCATCAACTTGTCATCTTCAAACATTCAATCAGTTATATTTCATCAATCTCTCCCTTTGGAATTGATGACAACATAATATGAAATATGCAGTATAAAACATGTCATAACATACCAAACTTATTGTTCTATAACCAATTCAAATATATGAATCTCGGTAAGCTCTTCTAGCTCATATTTAATATGTTTATTCACACAATTTTTTTTTTACCATACAACTCTCCCTGTAGTTTTGATTATGCTATGTTCTCTCCCTTTCTTCATTCCCTTCAATGGATAGGTGTAGCAATTATCTCTTATGGTTCTATCTCTCCCTTTCTTGTAGAATCCCTTTTTTGGATAGATATGTAGTGTTAACTCTCTCCAATTCTCTACTTTTGATGGATGTTTATTTCATTTACAGTAACTTTTAGATATTCTCTCCCTTTGTGTTGTAGAAGCTCTTCTCCCTGATGTATATTTCATTGAATCTTTCTCTCCCTTTGACAACAATGCCAAAACAAACATATAGCTCTATAGTAGCCTTCAGTGTACTGATATGTCATTGCAGTCCATATCTCAACTTGCATCAACATGATTAATCTTCTGATAATGTGTAGGTTGACGCAACCTCAAAGTTAGCTTAGTGACCAGTAGATAAGGGATGAACCCCTAGTCTATTCCTCAGGTATTCAAATGTATCTTTTTGAAATGGTTTTGTGAAGATGTCTGCTAGTTGTTCTTTGGATTGTACATATTCTAGTATTACATGTTTCTCTTGTACTTGTTCCCTCAAGTAATAATACTTAATAGATATGTGCTTTGTCTTAGCATGCATGACAGGGTTCTTTGAAATTTTTATAGCATTTGTATTATCACAAAAGATAATTATTGGGTCAAGAATCTCCTCGTTCATACCTTTCAGCAATTGCTTGATCCATGCAATGTTAGAGCAATTTGTAGCAACAACTACATATTCTGCTTCTGTAGTTGATTGAGATATGCATCCTTGCTTTTTACTTATCCATGTGACAATTTTGTCACCCATAAATAATTCTCCTCCTGTAGTGCTCTTTCTATCATCTATGTTTCCAGCCCAATCAACATCAGTATAAACTTGTAGCTCAAATTTGCCTTCTTTATTGTACCACAAACCATAGTCTTCAATATTCTTTAGATATCTCAAAATTATTTTAACAACAACCATGTGTGATTCCTTAGAGTTAGTAGAGAATCTTGCAACTATACCAGTTGCATGTGCTATATTAGGTCTAGTGTGTACAACATAAATTATTTTGTCAATCATAGATCTGAATAAGGTATGATTTACCTTGGTTGTCTTGTCTTACTTTCTCAATTTGCATCTAGTTTCCATAGGTGTTCCAAATGGTTTGGAGTCCTCCATCTTGAATATCTTCAGAACTTCTTTGATGTATTTTTATTATGTGATGTAGATGCCTTCATCCTATTGTACAATCTCTAGACCAAGAAAAATTTTGATCTCTCCAAACATTAACATTTCAAATTCTTTGCTCATTTCATCAGTAAATGATTACATAGCATATCATTACCTCCAAATATTATATCATTAACAAATATCTTAGCAATTAAAATCTTATCATCAGTATCTCCTTTCAAATACAAATTAATGTTGTCACTTGTTCTAACAAATCCAATACTAATGAGATAAGAGTGAAGTCTTTCATACCATGCTCGCAGTGCTTGTTTTAATCCATACAAGGCTTTGTGTAGTTTAAAAACCATGTTTCTCTTGTTAGGATCAACAAACCCTTTAGGTTGTTCAATGTATACCTCCTCTTCTAGTATTCCATTTAGAAATGTTGATTTAACATCCATTTGGTATACTTTGAATCCTTTAAAAGTAGCATAAGCAAGTAGAATTCTTACTCCTTCTAGTCTAGCAATGGGTGCAAAGGTTTTCCACATAGTCAATACCTTCTTCTTGTGCATACCATTTGCATACTAGTCTTTCTTTGTTCCTTGTGACTTCTCCATTCTCATTAAATTTGTTTCTAAAAATCCATTTGTTGCCAATGACATTTTTGTCACTTGGTCTAGGTACTAACGTCCATGTTTTATTCTTCTTGATTCGTTCAATTTCTTCATTCATTGCACTAACCCATTTTTTATTCTCAAGTGTAGCATTAACACATTTAGGCTCAAAATCACAAATCAAACATCTATTATTAAGTGACTTACTTCTTGTTTTCATTCCTACTCTTTTTTCCCTAATGATCTGGTCTTGTGGATGGTGTCTTCTGACATATTTAGCAAGTAAAGGTTCAAATTTTTGTTCTTCATCACTTGGTTCAGCATTGTGAGCATTCTCTTGATTATTGGTGTGTGCAGCTTGTTGCTCGGTTGCATTGTTACATTTTTTGAGCAAGGTGTCAGGTTCTTCAATATAGAACAATCTGTTGTAATCTTTAGGTTCCTTTATGTTCTCCTCATCATTTTTCTTAGCAAATTCATCCACCTTAACATTTGCACTCTCAATGATTTTGTTAGAAGATTTGTTTATACATTTATAAGCTTTTCTTTTAGTAGAATATCCTAGAAATATTCCTTCATCACTTTTAGAGTCAAGTTTCCCATTTCTATCATCTTTCAGTATATAACATTGACTTCCAAAAATTCTAAAGTAATTCACATTTGGTGTGTATCCATACCATAGCTCATAAGGTGTCTTATTTGTTTCTTTCTTTAATTGAACTTGGTTAAGTGTATAGACAACAGTACGTAAATATTCTCTCCAGAATGTTTGTGTGATGTCTTTTTCAATCATCAGTGCTCTGTCATAATAAAAAATTGATCTATTCCTCCTTTCAACAATCCCATTTTGTTGTGGTGTTCTTGGTGCAGAAACTTGTCTTGTAATCTCATGCTCATTACAAAAGTTAGTGAATTCATCATAAATAAATTCTCCTCCTCTATCTAATCTTAAACATTTAGTTATTTTCCACTTTGTTTTTCAACTTTAGCTTTATATCATTTGAACATCTTAAATGCTTCAGATTTCTCTTTTAAGAACATGACAGTCATCATCCTAGAATAGTCATCAACAAATAGAATAAAGTATCTATAACCATGTAATAGCTCTTTGTTCTCATTGGTCCACATAAGTAAGTATGGACTAACTCCATAATAGCATTAGATGTGTAGGTTTTTCTCTTGAAACTAGACTTTGTTATTTTTCCTATTTGACAATTCTTGCACATAACATGGTCGGGCTTTGAAATAATTGGTAAGCCTCTCACTTTTCTTTTCTTACTTATCTTAACCATGTTGTCAAAATTCACATGACATAAACTTTTATACCACAACCAAACGTCTACATTTCTAGCCAATAAACAAGTGGTCTCAATATTATCAAGATAGAATAGATTACCTTTTGTTTGTTCACTAGTACCAATCAACTTTCCTGTTCCATTATACATCATTGCCTTTATGTTCTCAAATGCAACTCGGTGTCCTGTGTTGTTTAGCTGTGAAACACTCAACAAATTATAGTTAAGTCCTTTCACCCAATATGCATTTTCACATCTGATCAAATTATTCAACATGATGGTACCTTTTCCTTTAACTAGGCAAGGTGAGTCATTACCCATCCTAACTGATCCACTATTATAATACTCAAAAGTTTCAAAATTTTCTTTATCTCTAGTCATGTGATGAGTACAACCACTATCAATAATCCAGACATCATTTTTGCTAACTTTAGATATGAGTGTTGTTTCAACATACCTTTCTTCTTCATTTGAATCATCCTTCATATAAACAAATACTAACTAAATATCTTCATCAGAATCAGTGTCAAAATTTTTGTTAGTAATAACTGAGAGGGGGGTGTGAATCAGTGGCCTCAAAAATTAATCCTTAAATCAACCCTTAAAAATTATTACCACTTTTAAGACTCTATTTATACTCAGTCTTACAAGATGAATGACTTGAAATACTTATAACCAATTACTACTTGTCGGGATGCTTTGTAAATCCTTCTTTTGTATGTTTATCGATAAACGGTCTTACGTTTACTGAAAATAGTAAATAGCTAGAGTATACCAATCAATCTAGAATTGCATATGTGAAATGTAAAATAGTAAAGTAATGAAACATAGACACATAACACATGGATTTTTAACGTGGAAACCCTGTTAAGGGAAAAACCACTAGGACCGATATCCCAAATTCTCACTCTTCTGAAGTGAGCTCGGTTAAGAGCCAACCCTGTTAAAGGTTATAAACACACAATTACATGTGACCTTGTTAGAGAATTTAAAAGATAGTTTGTCACCTAGTATCTAGCATCTAATGCTATAATCCTTGATCAAACACTCACTTGGCCTATCAATAGGTATCGGGCATATCCAATGCTACTTTCTATGATCAAAATTTTTGATACTCCTTGGGATGTATCTCAATTATAAAATACTTTTAAGTCTTTCTCAGTTAAGAGACTTGATGCTTTAATGGTTAAATTGAAACATTAAATGATTTGTTCACACATACAAATTGAATTACAAATTTTTAGATCTATTATAAGTGCATTACCTTTCTAATCAATATAATGAATTCAATACCTTTTCTCTACACTGTTCTTCTATGTGATGTTGTCTCACTATTCGTCAGTGTATGCAGAATCTAGCTCTTTCCTCAACTTGTTGATCAGGTTTGAATGAAGACTTTCTTCTCCTTTAGGATCTCTTTAGCATCTATTCTCTTTTCTTCTCTTCACCCCACAATTTGTAATGAATTGAGTTTCTCTCTTTATAGACATGATTCACCATTTCTTGGCTTTATTGATTCTTGGCGTGATCCACAATTCTCACCAATTAGATTTAAATAAAAACTCCAATTTTATCTTATAGAGATCTTTTTGCCAACTGGACAAAGCAGCTTTAAATCCTTTACTTATCCTCAACTTTATCTTGTCGATTAAAAAAATGATAAGTATCAGTTAAGTCTATTTATAGCTCTTGACAACTAATATTTTTTCACTTCTAAACTCACTGTTATGTCGGTCAACACTTCAGTTAGTCATCGGTGATAACTGACTGTTCCGTCATTGTGACTTCAGTTGTCATCAGGATCTCTGTCATTGTCTTTTCCATCGGACCACATTGTAATTATGTCTGTCGGGTTAAACTATGCTTTTCTCATTGGGCAACACTGTGACTTTTCTCATCGGTAATGCTATGCATTTTCTCATCGGGTAACATTGTGACTTTGCTCTTTTACTCTGACCGTCGATGTGCACTCCATCAGGTTATGCAGTCACTTTGTGAATACTTGAATTATATGCATTACTAAAAGCATAGCCTTTGATTCATCGGTTCTTTGAAGTCTTTAACAGTATGTCCATGACCATATAGATTATATTAAGTTGACATCAATGACAATATAATACATTAACTGATTTAATGCCTTGCATGTTCATCAACTTAATATATTCAAACATTCAATCAGTTATAGTTCATCAATCTCTCCCTTTGGCATTGATGGAAACACACTACATTATTACACTATATTATTACTAATACAATATGAAATATAACAATTGAAGTTCATCAAACTACCAATCTTATGTACTATAACCGATACAAATTTCTGGTCCTTGGTAACTTCATATAACTTAGATTTGATTCTTACAGATTTATTTATATCTTCAATCCCTTTACTAGATAGATGTAGAATATTTCTTTCTCTGATGTGATTTTTTCTCCTTTTGTGTCAAACTCTCTCCCTTTCACTGTTCTTCTTTCTTTGATGTCTCTTGTCAGTCATTCTTTCTTTTGTAGGTACTCTCCTTTTCTTGTTACATATCTCCCTCTGGATAATGTGATGGCTATAATCTCTCCTTGAAGTATAATCTCTCCCATGGATATAATTTCTCCCTGAAGTGATAGGAAGTGATAATGGATATATTCTCTCCCTTTGACAGCAATTCCAAACAAACATTTTTGATAGTAATGCCAAACAAATCCTTTCTATCCATAATATACTCCTTGAATTTTCCTATCCATTGGAAATATATTAACTCTAGTGCTCAGAGTAGATAAATACCTTGTTGTGTATAGATTTATCTTTGAATTCCATCTCTATGCTTTCATCAACATGAATGATATTCTTATAATATGTAGGCTGATGCAGCCTTCTAGTCATTTACTGACAAGTAGACAAGGGTCTGACCCCTAGTCTCTTTCTCAAGTATTCAAATGCATCTTTGGGGTGTGGCTTGGTGAAGATATCAGCTAATTGTTCCTTATATTGCACATACTCAAGTATCACCTCCTTTGCTTGAACTTGTTCTCTCAAATAATGATACTTGATGGAAATATGCTTTGTATTAGCATGCATGAATGGATTTTTGGAAATGTTTATTGCACTTGTATTATCACAATAGATAATTATAGGTTCAAGAATTTTCATATGCATACCTTCTAGTAACTATTTGATCCATCCAATATTTGAGCAGTTTGCAGTAGCAACAACATACTTTGAATCTATAGTAGACTGAGAGATGCATCCTTGCTTCTTGTTGATCAATGTGAAAAGTCTGTCACCCATAAAGAATGCTCCTCCAGTTGTGCTCTTCTGGTAATCAATATTTCTAGCCCAATCAGCGTCGGTAAAGACCTTAAGTTCAAATTTTCCTTCTCTTCTATACCATAAGCCATATTCCTCAGTATTCTTCAGATATCTTAGGATTATTTTCACAACAGTTATATGAGATTCTCTGGGATTAGCAAAAAATATTGCAACTATTCCTACTGCATGTGCAATATCTGGTCTAGTATGTACAACATACATGAGTTTTCCAATCATTGATCTGTACAAAATCTGATTTACCTCTGATGACTTTTCCTCCTTTGTTAGCTTACATCCAATTTCCATGGTGTTCCAACTGGTTTGGACTCTTCCATCTTGAATATTTTTAGTACTTCTTTGATGTATTTGGATTGTGTAATGAAAATACCTTCATCTTGTTGCATGATCTGTAGACCAAGAAAGAACTTGATC
>MU228207.1:1746711-1769149 GCA_018584345.1 Thuja plicata
GGGGGGGGGCTGAATCAGTGGCCTAAAAAAATAATTCTTAAATCAACCCTTAAAACTTATAACCACAAATTATGTCTCAAGTTATCTTCTATCCTACAAGATGTATGCCTTGAATTACTTTTTATCAATTTACTACTTGTCAGATTGCTTTGTAAATTTCTCTTCTGTGTGATTACTGATAAGCAGTTAACTATTTACTGAAACACAGTAAATATGCAAAGTATACCGATCAATCTAGAATTGCATATGTGAAATGTAAAATAGTAAAGTAATAAAACATAAACACATAACACATGGATTTTTAATGTGGAAACCCTTGTAAGCGAAAAACCACTGGGACTGGTACCCCAAATTTTCACTCTTCTTAAGTGAGACCTGTTAAGAGTCAACCCTGTTAAAGGTTACAAACACACTGTTAGGTGTGACCTTGTCAGAGGATTTAGAAATAGTTTATCACCTAGTATGTAGCATCTAATGCTACCATCCTTGATCAAACACTCACTTGGCCTGTCAATAGGTATCAGGCATATCCAATGCTACTTTTATGATCAAAATTTTTGATACTCCTTGGGATGTATCTCAATTATAAAATAATTTTAAGTCCTGCTCGGTTAAGAGGCTTTATGCTTCAATGGTTAAACTGAAACACTAATGATATGTTCATACATACAACTCAATTGTAGATTTTCAGATCTATTGTAAGTCCATTACCTCTCTGACTAGTATAATCATTTATACCTTTTCTCCACATTGTTCTGCTCTGTGACGCTATCTCATTGTTCATCAGTGTCTGCAAAATCTAGCTCTTCCTATAGCTTGTTGATTAGGACTGAATGAAGACTTTCTTCTTCTTTCGATTTTCTTTAGCATCTTTCCTCTATTCTCTTGTTCACCCCACACACACCCATTCATAATGAATTGAGTTTGTCTCTATATAGACATGATTTCCTCTTTTCTTGGCTTTATTGATTCTTGGCATGTTCCATAATTCTCGCCAATAGATTTAATGAAAACTCCTGATTTATCTCAAAGAGACTTCTTTCCAACTTGACAAATCAACTTTAAATTAATTACTTATCTCTGGCTTTATTTGGATGTTTAAAAAAATAATAAGTATCTATTAATTCTATCTTTAGCTTCTTGATAGCTAAGCATTTTGTCATTTTCTGAACTCTCTATTATGTTGATCAACACTTTAATTAGTCATTAGTGATAACTGACTGGTCCGTCGGTGTGACTTCATTTTTCATCAGGATCTCCATCCTTTGTCTTTTCCGTCAGGCAACAATGAAAATATTTTTGTCGGGTTACTCTGTGTTTTTCTCATTGGGTAACACTATAACTCTTCTTGTTAGTAATGTTGTGCATTAGCTCATTGGGTAGCACTGTGACTTTTTTCTTTTTCTCTGACTGTCGGTGTATGCAGTCACTTAGTGAATACCTTACTTGTATGCAAACTGATAGCATAGCCTTTGATTCATCGGTTCTTTGAAGTGTTTGGAATTTTTCCATGACCATACATATTATATCAAGTTGACATCAATGACAATACAATACATTAACTAATTTAATGCCTTTCATGATCATCAACTTAACATCTTCAAACATTCAATCAGTTACATGTCATCAAAATCCATACTAATCTCCTCCCAAGGTCTGATTGGTATTGTCAAAAGTGTATACAACCCCACATTATAACTGCTACCTTTTACAACTTAGCATACCTTACAACTCTATACAAAATTCCTCACATTCTTCTGAACTTGTGACAAAAGTAATTCTCACTTACCAAAGCTACTATCTTATCAATGCCAAAATGTCCTACTAAACCTCTACTATGTTTCTCCTTAATCAGATTATCTCTCATGGTACTCCTAGGTATACCTGATTGACTACCCCTAAATAGAATTTCATCCTAAATAAAATAATCTAGCCACTTACTCCTATCAGTGAAAATAGTTTCTTTATAAGCCTTCCATAGTTCACTAAAATCTGGATCTTCCTCATTCAAGAACTTTAATTCAGCAAATCCCAATATTACAATCTTCATCTCATTCAACAAAGTCCTTCTCCTACTCAAAGTATCAACAACTTTATTTGACACACCAATTTTATATAACAACACAAATGTATAACTCTGCATAAACTCAACCCATCTCATATGTCTCTGGTTCAACTTACCTTGGCTGCTCAAATACTTCAATGCTTGATGATCAATATATAGTACAAACTCCCTACTTAACAAATAATGTCTCCACTTCTTCAAAGCTTGAATTATAGCAAAAAACTCATGATGGTGTAGTCAAGGATGTAGAAATCCCCAAAGGATATGTCCAACCTTGTAGCCTAAATCAACACAGTGGAAATAAAAAAGAAGCACAGTGATATGAATTGAACATAACAACTTTCATTGTCATCAACAAGAATTTACATCAACATGGCGGGCTGTAAGGCCTTCTCGATTACGACCCACTACAAAATTAGTCTTAGATCCTACATTCCAATCTTCTACATCTCATAACTATCATCTCCAAGGATGCTACTCCTTGCTCCAGGATCCCTCTACACATTACAGCATATTACATTTATACATTGCCACCAATAGGTCAGACCAAACAAAGAATTACAAGGAAACATGTAACAACATTTAGGGGATGACCCAAAGTGTGAAACATCGATCACTAAAATAGAACAAAAAAATACACAATCATAAATATAGGTCCAAAAAAATTCCAAAAATCATGATCCATGACCACACATATTAAATTCAAATGATCACCAACCAAACAATAAATCCCACAGATCAGTCCAAACAAGAAAAGAACATGTTACCGATAGCCACAAGACGAATCAAAACTCAAATAGATACACACCAAAAGAGATGTGATCATAGGAAACTACTACGAGATAGGTGCTAAACATTAAGGCATGATTGCACATGCAAAATACAACATAGCATCCAAATCCAGCTTAATCTCTCCAACAAGGAAAGAGCAAAATAGGACCGGACCAAACTTAAGATAACTTCCCCAAGATAGAACAAAACATGATGTGATCATAAAAAAAGATTCAACAAGGTGTCTTGAACAAACCCAACAGATTGCCCTAGCTAAAAATCCAACTGGAGTGAGTGCCACCTAAAATACCAAAAATGCTCAACAGGAACAAAACAACAAACAAACTATAAGGAAATCTTTTTGGTTGATGCAAGATTGCCAAGATCCCAAGATGCTCCTGCATCAGACACCCAGGGTTAATAAAACCCAAGCCTCTCACTTTTCACGTGTAGAATAAATACACAAGTGGATAAAAGGAATTTATTTTGACTTGAGGCTTCCCAACCCTCCTGGTTAAGAATATGAATCAGTACACAAGAACTCTCTGCCTCCTCTGATCTGATTTCCACATCCTCAACACCAAATCGAACTAGCCAAAATATCTATAGAAAGAACCAAACTAATCAGCAACAAAACTAAAATACGGATCTACACTCTTCTTTTCAAACCCACTGATCAACTTCAACTACTCATCCGAGTCGGGTGAACCCACAATTGTGGGTTACACTTTTTTGCATGAACGGACACTGAACTCTACATTTCAAAAAAAAAAAATTAGATTCATATGCATATTGTCATTAAACCATTTGAAATCAAAAGATGAAGTAAACTAGACTCTTTTAGGATTTTCTATCTAGATTCTAAATATATTTTTTAATTTTTTTTTGAGTTGATTTGAATGGATTTTTCTTTCTCCCACGAAAACTGGTATGTTGCTGAAAATGTCATTTTCAAAGAGTTACAATGTTTTCATAGAGCATAAATTTTTTTCTAAAATAGATATCAATGTGCTTCTTTTGAATTTAGTTTTGTAACATCCATACATAGGGAATGCAATTGGTTTGACAACATTATCATGATTATTGTATATTTTATTAATGTTTGAAGTTGACTAAACCGTAATTTTGACATACCTTGACTACATAGCTTATAACTTGTCATGTATTTATCGAATTTAAATTTTTTTTTGATAGAATGTAGACTCGAAGATGGAGGGAAATGTTATTTGTCTTTTTTCTTTTTCTCTTTTCTACAATTTTTCATTGAACGTCAAACTCAGAGGTTTATATTTGATAAAAAACCTACATTCAATTAACGTCAAAAATCATATACCTAATAAACTAAAAAATTGTCAAATATATAATCATTAGAAGGATCATTCGGAGTAATTGTGCTATAAAAATGGACAACTCCTTATTGTTACATATGATCCTTTTGATTAAACCCAAAAGTCATGAAATCTGCAGAAGTTTTTAAACCTCTGCAAATCGCCCTTACTCGGGGACTTTCGATAGAAAATAATTTTGATATTGAAAGTACCTGACTAAATCTCTCTGTTCACAAATTTTAGGAGGAATTAATTCCTCTAAAAAATTGTTACCCACTATTGTGGTTTCACCCCCTCATACTCATCATACATCTAAACACTTTCTTTCATCAATCCACCAACAATCAGGAAATAAGGAACACCACTGAATCCACCACCACCTTTATCTTTGAACCATTCATCTATCTTCATCATCACCAAAAACTCTTTCCTCAAATAAATCTTCATCTTCACTCTTGGCATATCCATCCTCATGCTTAAGCACTCATCTCTATCAAGGAAATATAGTCCCTCTTTCCATACCTGCACTGCAACACAAGAGACAACATCCTCTTTCACAACAACAATCTAATTAACATTAGCATCAACAAATAACCAAATCTCTTGTCTCTCACACCCTCTAGGTACTCTCTACAAAAAATCAGCCTCTAAATGAAACAATTCAGTCTACAACTCTCCATCAACTTCATGTACATAATCACAACTAAGATTCTTATCACAAGCCCTATCATACTCACTAATCTCATCAGACTCCACAACCACCCTGACAAGGTCATTAGATTCAGCCAAAGGAATCTCAATTGTAACCTCAACAACATCAACCTCTTCAATGTCAATAATCTCACTATCCTCCTCAATAACAAGGCAATCCTCAACCAAAGTATCCCACTCAACTTATACCTCAACAAATTTCAAACTATCAGACACAACCATAAGAAATTCACCCAAAGGAACCTCATAATCATAAACATCCACAACAACAAGGCACTCACTAACTTTCTCATCAGATCTAGTCAAATGACTCAAGAACTCATCAATAACCCCTTCTTCTTCATCTAAAAACATCTCAGAAGAAATAACACTCACTGGTGTACCTTTCTCAACAAGCTCTTCCTCTAATCTAGTAAGATCCTCCAAGCCTTCACCAATAATTCTTCCCTTTGTAACATTCACACCAGCGTGATCTACTATGCCTTCATCAACCTCAGGTTCAGAAAAACACTCCAGAGAATCATCTTTCCCATAGGAAAATCTTCTCTTCAACTCTATCTCTATTTCCTCCACTTGTCTCTTCAACTAAATCATTAAATATCTTCTCGCTTTCTCTCTCTAAATTTAACCAGTCTAGGAATTCAAAGAATCCACCCAATGACAAAGGTCATCTTCCTCTTTCTCTTCTCCATCACATGCTTAGTCCTCTTCATCAGAATCTCCCCTCTCTTGAGGTGAAACTGCCTCACTTTGGTAGTCTATCAACCAATAGGATACATCAAAGAATGTGCAACTTATTCCAAGGTTTATAATCATCAATAGCAACAATAGTCCCTCATTGATCCATCTCACATGAATCCACAAAAAGCTAGGTTAGATCTATTGTAATAGTCCCAAAGGATAACTGAGAGGGTGGATGAATTAGTTATCAGCTACTTTAGTTCTTTTCTTTACTTGGATGTCAACTAACATAAATCAAATGCACATTCAGATAACACAATAGAGAACACAACAATCTGGTTACGGGGAAACCAAATAGGTAAAAACCCCGGTGGGAATTAGCACCCACAAAGAACTATACTTAAGTATAATTATCCCTGTTAGGAGATCTTGCAACCATGTTAGGATTGTTCTTTACAATGCAATAAGTATAGAGACCTGGTCAAAGGTTGGACCTTGTTAGGATTCTTTTACAAGTAACCCTGTTAGGGGTGAGGACTCACTGTCCAAAAGCTCACTGCTAAAATGGTGAAGGTTGCAACCTTCAATAGAATAGATATACACTATATCTGATAGATGAACTATTTGAGTAGACCTAATGTCTTAATCAGTTCCAATGAATTGTAATTTCTTCTATTTATTCACATAGTTCTTCAACTTATTCTGTCTGACTTTCTGCTCTCTTCTGTCTATTGTTTTTCACTTCATTTTCACACTTAGAAAACATAATTGAACTGCTATATGTATCTTAACCAAGGATAAGGTCATGATGGTATCTTGGAATACTTCATCAAATTCTTTTTTGGCTTAAATAACCATGCAATCAAAGTTAGAACCACGCAATCCAAACTGAATAGACACGACGCTTCATAAATTCGGATCCACCAACTTAACTCCAACTTCACGATTCTGATAGAACATGCTTGGCACCTTTGTATCATCATCACTAACTCATAACTAAACATTAATACAAACACGCATATCCTGAAGATAGGTGCAACTCAAGAAACACTGTATTTACGTCGGCTCTTGACAGATAATCTTCAGACGTTGTAATTGCCATAACTGATTAACATAGCTCAACTGAAACTTCATATCTAACTCGACGTGAATGCACATAGCATCTAGAACATGTATACACCATGGAAATAAACACACATAGCTCCAAAACATCTATATTGATAATTGCATATAGAACACTATTGTATATTATATGTTGTCATCAATGACAAACATACAATCAATTATTTGTACAAAATAAAATCTCCAACAAGATCCACATTTTTCCACTCCATAAGATTGCAAGCTCAAGAACAAACAATCAACCATCGCATCACAAATCCTACTCTAATATACTCATACAAGCCATCAACTGACAATAGAAACTCAACCTTCTGCAATAATCCCTTCCAACCTCTCTTACGCAAGTCCTTCATTGATGCGAACCAAATCTAGTCTTTTCCACCTCAAAAGAAATGCCCTATGAACTTCATAAGTCCAAGGTCTCATATTACTACCACTAGAAGATTGAAACTTGCTCTGATACAACTTGGTGCAGTCAAGGAAAGAGAAATCCACAAAGGACATGTCCAACCTTGCAACCTAAATCAACACAGTGGAAATAAAAAAGAAACACAGTGATATGAATCCAACATTACAACTTTCATTGTCATCAAACATAATTTACATCAACATTTCAGGTTGAAAGGCCTTCCTGGTTATGACCCACTACAAAATCACTCCTAGATCCTACATTCAGATCTTTTACATCTCATAAATATCATCCCCAAGGATGCTACTCCCTCCTCTAAGATCCATCTACACTTTACAACACATTACATTTATACATTGCAACCAACAGGTCGACCCAAACAAAGAATTATAAGGAAACATGTAACAACATTTAGAAAAAGACCCAAAATGTGAAACACTGATCACTAAAATAGAACAAAAGGATGTGTGATCATAAATATAGGTCCATGAAAATTCCAACAATCATGGTCCATGACTACACATGTTAAAATACAATGATTACCAACCGCACGATAAATCCCACAGATCGGTCCAAACAAGAAAATAACACATTACCCACAGTCACAAGATGAATCCAAACTCGAACAACCACAAACCAAAAGAGATGCGATCATAGGAACATTATCCTAGATAGGTATTGAACATTTAGTCACAATTGCACACACAAACTCCAATATAGGACCCCAAGCCAAGTCAATCTCTCCAATAGGGAAAGAACAAAATAGTACCATACCAAAATTAAGATAACTTCCCCAAGATAGAACAAAACATGATGTGATCATGGAAAAATATTTAGCAATGTGTCTTGAATAACCCCATCAGATCATATCAGCTAAAAAGCCAACTGGAGTGACCACCACCTAAAATACCAAAACCAGCGATAATTTTAGTGGCGATTATTTGCCATTTGGTGAATATCGCATGTCGACGACCGGGGATTTCGTGAATATATTGCGTATGTTGGGCTGGCTCAATCACCCAAACTTTATAAATATTA
Organism: Thuja plicata; assembly: GCA_018584345.1. Taxonomy (NCBI): domain Eukaryota; kingdom Viridiplantae; phylum Streptophyta; class Pinopsida; order Cupressales; family Cupressaceae; genus Thuja; species Thuja plicata. Next base: position 1,754,837 of record MU228207.1, read on the forward strand.
GTTCGAATGCCTGGGCTCATCACCATTTTTTTATTTAATTTTCTCAATTTCTTTCCCAATATCGCCAATCGAATCTATTTTTTGACAAACTAAATTGTAAAAATTTGCCAACAATTTCAAAGCGGCCCCAAATCGACAACCAATATTCGCCAATAGTTTTATACATATATATTTATAGGCAACACCAAATTCACCTCGTATTTTGTGGATGTGTGTCTCAAACTGACACATTTTTGCTAACCTTATTAATCATAGCAAGTTATTGGATGACCCATAATCGCCTCAGAAATAACATAAGATGTCTTATCGTTATGTGGGCTTCACCAAATATTTATATGCCTAATACCTCCTGTCGAATTTGTCAAAAATTATTGGTATAAATACATTCATAGATCAGGGTTATTGCACACAATTTGGTTCGGTTGGTTCTGATATCTCTAGTTGATTGATAGTGAAGTTTCAAATTGTTGAGTGCATTGGCGACTGCAATTGAGGCAAAGGTAAGTGATTATTATTTTGATTACTGACCAGTTAGTGGTCATTTTTGTGGTTAATAGGGATACCTCAGACATTGTTTTAGGGCCAATCAATATTTATATATATTATAGTCTATTGTCACTTCTTCAATAAGTTAACATATTTTTGGCAACCTTTATTCCATTGGAGATGTCGAACAAGAATAAGGGTAAGGCTCCTGTATGTAGGGAAAGCCAAGAGAGGCCACTCAGGATAGAAAAATGTAGAATCGTATCATTGTGCTTTGGTGTTGGAAACATTTCTAGCTAAAAATGGGAAGCTACTTTATCATAATTAGATTTACAATATTCACAACCTAAACCTACAAGACATATTGAAGAAGTCAGAGAACCTGATATCTCAGATCATGATGAAATTGAAGAATATTTTTAGGTAAATACCTAGAGTAGCCATAATGATATAATGAACTTGAATGAGACTCAGAATGCCATAGATGATGATGGTGCAACTGCAGGGAAGAAGAAAAGAAAATACAATTCAAAAAAGGAGAGAATAAAAAAAGATTGTATGTGCGATCTGTCGAGGAATTTTCAAATAGAATGGGTGTCAAAGTATCCATTCATTGAACCAGTGGACAATCCAATTGAAGGTGAGCCTCCGGTAGAATGTAGATGTAATATTTACACCAAAATAAATAAGAAGGAAAAGATGTTACAGTTAAAAATTGACACCATAGAGAAGCATATGGGTAAAGTTTACAAAAAGAAAAACCATAGATGGAGTTAAAAAATCATTGATAAGATGGAAAAGAAAGGAGGAATCTCAACACCTTAGGAATGCAGATTTGTTTGAATTTTAGAAGAATATATAGACGAAGCCTACTGAAGTTAAAGGCTCTATTGAATCTTTTTTGGAAAAGCAATGGAAGTAGAACAAATGGGAAGAGTTGTTCAGTTAATTGTTATCTTTTATATTTTGAGTAGAGGGCGTCCTATGACAGACTACCCATCGTTGAGTGATTTATTACACTTTTTCAAAGTTCATAACTATCCTAACAGTCATTGGTTAGTAAACAATGGAAGGGAATGGGCAAGTTGTCTTATCGCAGTTGAAAAAGAGGATCTAAAGGCAAAAATTGAAGAGTAAAACTTTACTTCCGTTCACTGCATGGCTCATAGAATGAATCTAGCTTTTGGAGTTTTCAGCAAGCATGCTCTAGTACAAAAAATGAATTTTTAATCAAAGAGATCTACCAATACTTCTCTCAAAGTTTGAAATGATTCAGGGAATTTCAACACTTTTCCAAAGGACTAACCGATGAGAACAAGCTTCTTAAGGATAATGATACCAAATGGATCTCTTTGGATGGACCAGTGCATCAAGTTTTTTTAGAATATAAATCATTGCTTGGTCTAACAAACTCAAGTCGTGAAGATCCAGGGTAATCAAAATTTCTTGAGCTTCTACAAAGGTTAAGTAATGTAGATACACTCTTAATGTTAGCATGTCTTCTCCCCATGTTGGAGGAAACATGACATATAATGAACAAGGCCCAACAAATGGCTAAGTATATTGCAGAATATGCTGCACTACGTAAATTGAGATGCATGAAGCTCGATAATCTCTATCGATCATGTGATGATGTAAATTTTCTAGTTGGCTCAAAATCACAGATTTGGACAATCCTGATAACTTTTTAAAGATTGATACAAATGGGGAGTTATGTGTAGAAGTACATGGAGTTGAGATACCAGTGCACTACTTTGCAAGGGTTGAGTCCGAGGAACTAGGAAAGAACTCTAGGAAGTGACTATCAAGTGTTAAGAGGGAAGAATTTACTAATATCGTTGAGCCTGTAACTGCTTCTGTGAAGCAAATTACCTATGATATTTCCTCATAGATTAGATAAATATTCCCTCTAGGAAAACTACTTGAATCCATGGCTATTGTGTTTCCTCGATATTGGAGTATCAACAATTCAAAATATTTTTTAACTAAGCTACTAACTTTGATAGATCATTTTTGCAAAACCAAAGAGTTCAATGAAGTAACTCTAAATCAAATTTAAGATGAATCTCTTTTGAGAGAGAAATCATGCCATTTTTCACAGAAAATGAGGGAACAATATAATATTATGTAGAACCCCCACGAAGATGGATTGGTAACAAGGCTTTGGAAAAATCTAGCTCAGAGAGAAATGTTGATTGATTCAATATCAAAAATTTTCAAGCTTGCTGATTTATGTCTGACCATGCATGATATTGGGGTTGGTGGAGGATGAGAGAGTTTTCAGCACTTTGGGGTTCCTAAAGTCAAAGCTAAGAAACAAACTAGACAAGAATTTGCAAAATTTCTTGAGGCTCTATAGATCCAAGTATGATGTCAATACTTTTCCTTACGATAGGGCACTAAAATTATGGAGGAAGAAATGTCAAAGAAGAGGGTTGGGAAACATTTCAAACCAAAGTGGGAGTGCCAAAGATAATGATGTCAGTGAATCATGTATTGGTACTGGTACTAGTAACATTGAACTTTAGTCAAGAAGAGGTATGCATAGTGAAGAAAACATAGCTAAGACCAAGGAAGCTATGATGTTGATGGTGATGAATCTGAGGATCTTGATAATGAGATGATGTGGAAACTTGATTTGTTGGTGAAGTAGTAGGTCCTAGGTATTTATTAAACTTATTGCTGTAGTCTAGTGTCAGTGTCAGTATCTCTTCATCAATCATGCATAGTAACACTAAGCATATTCCAATGTCAAAAACATAAATGTGGTTGATAATGTCATCAATTCTACAATTAATAATGGCTTTCATTGTATTATTCAGGTCATATGGTACAATTTTTGAAGATTTTCATTATTGTTTTGAAAATATAGCAATTCATATGAAACAATTCATAGAGATTCTCCTTAATTTATTTACAAATATGATACAATGTAACAATTCATTCTTTAATAGTAGTAAGTGCATAACTCTGTGTGATTCTATTTACAAAAGCCAATGGCTCAATAGTACAATACCCTATTTCAATTTCATTATCCTTAGCAAATGACCCTGAATTCCCTTTTATATAAACAAGGGACCAACAACAGCTTCAAGTGGATTTTCCTCATGTGAAGTCTCAAAATCAAAATCAGTAAGACAAGTAAAACATCTCTGTAACTGTACATTTCTGCATTTGATAGACCGGTTTAGTAAATTAGCAATAACATATGATCTGCTACATTAATCCTGTTAAAAAAAAGTTCAAACTTTAAACTCAATTCAAATCATTTGAAATAAAATATAGATATTATTGAAAGTACTTTCACATACTATGATTGATGAGATGATTCTGCCAGCTTTTTTAGTATGCTCCATTCTGCGTTGTTTAGAAGGTCAAAATTTTTCAAGGTATAGTAAATGACCTGCAACCTCGTCATCCATCCATACTTAGAAGAGTGACTTGAAAGCAATAATCCATCCAATAATGCATTCAAATTTTTCAATGGTTTGATGAAATTTGAAATGCCTTCATGAGTTGTGTCTTGAGGAAGCTTGCCTAAATCAGATGTCATTGTGTCCTCCAACTTTTTTTTGTTAGCTTCTCTTCCAACAAATTTCATTGATGAGTTACTAGGACTAGGAACAGGATTCAGAAAACCAAGACTTATCATTTTGGTTGTTGTATATTCATCTTGGCAAGATTTCTCCCATATAAGGCCATAATTTCCTCTCCTTCCCTTAGTTTGTGATATTTTTGAGAGATATATGTTGCCTTTATTGTTGCATGAACGCGGTCATTAATTCCCTTTCTTTCCAAATGCCTATCACTGGTTGTGTTGATTTTTTGCAAAATCTATTTTGTAATATTATCTCTCTGACAAAGATTTTTGTTCTTCTCAACATGCTCTTTGAGCTTCCCAAGTACATCACTAAGAATTTCATCCAATTCAAACCAATCACACAAAGTATCGCCACTCACCTTTATTCTCCCCGAAATGTATTATTTTATTTGCTTGACTGTATTTTTTACTATTTTATTCAAGTTTTTTTTGTAAGTTTTAATTGTATTATTTGCCTTCTTTAGCTCTTCTCTCACTTCTAACAACTAGTGTTCACATTGTTTTCTTATTTCCTCTATTTTCTCTTCCCACAATTATTCTTTTACCCTCTCATTCTTCAATTCCTTATTTAAGTTATTGTTTGCATGTGTCATATTCTCCACGCTTTTGTATAAACGTATTGAAGAGGCTTTTTCATCCTCAACTTTTTTGTCACTCTCTTCCAATTTTTCCCTCAAAATTTTTAGTTCTGCATCCATATGTTCTTGTTGTACAATTACTTCTTTCAAGGAAGAATTTTTATCCTTTGCTTTAATTCTTTGTACCTGTTATCTATTGCTTTCTCCTTTGTCTTTTTATTTGCAAGGTTTTCCTGTAACTTTTCTTATTTTCCCAGAAACTTTCCTTTCTCTCTCACCAACCTCATCACTGAACTGTAGACCACTTTGTTAGTCATTTTTGACACATTTATCTTGTCTACATTTTTTAATTTTGGATAACTCCATTTGGAGGGTGCTAACATGAAATTCAAATGGATCTAACTGACTACTTGGTGGATTATTATCTCGAGTTGGGGGCATAACAACCATGAAATCCATCATTTCTTTGTTTGGGTTATATGTGGGAAATATCATATTTGATGCAGGTTCTGCATCACGAGCTACAAAAGCTGCATCCATGTTCAATGTCTTAGTATTTTGTCTATTCCTATTTTTTGTTTGTTCAAAGTTTGTTACAAAATCATTGTAATGAAAATTAGGGTTTTCAGGCACAATTGAATGTTTCAAAGGTGAAATAGAAATTGTAGTGATCTATGAGAATCTACCTATGCATGTGGTTCTAAAAATTGCACCATGAGGATTAGCATTAGAAACACCCTAACCGATTACAAGAGGATTTTTTGAAGTGTTTGGAGGGTTTTGTCTTGAAGGTGTGGGAATTATTGGACCCACAAACACCATTGGCATTTTTGTCATAACCTTTTTCTTCTTTAAACTACCTTGATCTTTGGGATCCATTGATTTCATTTTCATTATTAATGTCCATTATGGACCACTTGTACTACCAATGCCATCCCCACTAGTATGAGTGACACTTGATTCATACTGAATCTAGGTGCTTAGAAAAGGTGGAACTGGATTTGAAGCTGGAACAAATGAAGGTGCAAGGGTATGAGATAGTACCTTTTTGTGATGAACCTCCAAGGATTGGTGTCTCACTACATTTTGGTTGAACGGGTGTGACAGGTGGAAACCAAGGCCCTTGTCCTATGGGACTAAGACCACCCCAACCAAGAAAACCCATTTTTTCTATAATTTCTCTGCCCCTTTGCTATATTTTTCTTTTGTGGACACATCAACTCCACTAATAATTGAATATAAATTAATGGATGTAGGATTCACAGAATCCCTCTCATACTCATTATCTTGATGATCATCATTGTTGTGATATGCTTCAGCTAGATGCTCCTCATTCCACAAATTGCTAAATCTTTGATCCTCTTCCACTTCATAAATATCTGTAGAGGTCTTTGGCTCGCCGAGATTCTTCCTCATTTCCCAAAAATCAGAAATTTTGGTTTGAGTCCAATTACCATCTTTACATTGATCCACTAGGTATTTTGGAATAGATTTTCTAGATAGTCGAGCAACTTTCTAATAGAAATTGTAGGATGTCTTGGGATGCACTTTTCCTTTGTTTTTGTGCAATGTCATAATTTGTGATGACAATTCTTGTATTGAAATATTATTTTCAGCAGCGTATTTCTACATCTCTTTTTAGACCTCGTCATAGGAATCCATGTTTTTAAATTTTTCTATCAATGACATACTCTCATTTTAACATTTCCTTAAAGATTTCCCATTCTCTCTAAGCTTTGTTCCAATTATGTTGAGTGGATCATACTGCCAGTGACCGTCAACATCAAAGCAAATAATTGTAAAAAAATCTCGTGCCATTTTGAATCATCTTCTCTCAAATGTGAACCCTCCAAATGAGAAAGGAAAGGAAGGAAATATCATTTTCTTTTGCTGACCATTAAAGAATACATGTGTGCTCTCCATCTACCATACATATTCTAATGCAAATACCCTCTTTGTCACATGTTTTGGAATTTTGTAGGGTTCTACCACTAAATTGTAAAACCTTAACATAGTGTAGTCTTCCATGAAGTACCAGTCAACCAATTGTATTTCACTTCCAAGTTGAATAAAATCTCTACAAGACATAGACAATCTAGGCATTGGAGTGCCTGTAATTTTATGATACATTGGTGCGAAAAAAAAGTCTACAAAATTATTGTAGTTCCTTCTGTTATCACTCATCCTTATTTTAGGTGTCCATTCATATATTGGATTTTGGACCTGATTTTGAAGCTTGTTTGTCTGAAATATTGCATGATGCTTTGCTAAAAGAAGATAACACAAGTAGGTTGTGAATCTAAATGTCTTTTGTGAACCTATTTTAATCATTAGTAATTGTTATTTCATGCAATAAACAATGTGCTCAATAAAATTATATTTTACTGGTTCTTTTCACAATGAATATGAAAAATCATTTCAAGAATGTTGCCACCCACTTCTTTGTTACTATCCAATCCCAAGAAAAATGCTAGCAAGGAAATACTATCTTGAACCCATTGCACAAAAATATCATAATCATAAGGAGGCTTATGACCTAGATTCTGACTAGAACTGCTTGTTATTCCTCTGATATACGAATCTTTTTGTATTGCATTTATTTTTCATAATTCTCTACCACCTTTCCCAGGTCAATGTGCATGTTTGAGTTTTGTATTTCAAACCCTTTGTCCAACAGACTAGAAAATTCAGTCTCAGTTATGGAAAAAATTTCATCTTGAGTATTTTTGTTGACAATTTATTTTCTCTTTTCATCATAAATTTTGACGTATACCATGACAATTTATGGACAAGGGAATACTAGAGGTAATGCCATGCATTCTGACCCAACAACTCACGGTGCAGTTTTATTTTTTGTTGCCTTTACCATGTTGTTAAATGGATAAAATTTAGTATCCTTCTTTGGATCTTTCCACTTATTTTCAAGTGCAAATCTAATTTCCATGATTCCCCTATTTTCATGGATAAAAGGATAATAAATATCATGGAATTCATCAGTGAAACCTGGTGTTTTAACTAGTTTTTGGAAGTCTATTATCTCTGTCTCTTTTATTTTCCTTGTATTTTTTTAACCATCGTGTCACTTAATCGTTTCACATTACAACTTCAGTCAAAGACCCAAAATTGAACTTATTGCTTATTAGTTATTACAATTAATATTTATTAAATGTTTATTTTTACTCCAATTTAGATTTTAATTATACTTATTTGAGTCATGAGTGTTAATTCATGATACGTGCCTTGTTTTCAGGGGACATTTGCAAAAAAAAAGTGATCGTTCCCCAAATTGGCTTAAAATACACCTTGGTTCATTGATCTCTGCTCATCCAATGGTCATTTGGAGCCCCTATCAGGTGTCTCAGGTCCCATTAACTTTTGGCTTGTTATTACTAGTAGTCACCTTGTCACCTCACATGTCATCAACGAAATACACCGACTGTGTGAGTGGACACATGTCATGATTCTAGAATAGGTTTCCAAAAATGGGGTTTCTTTTCCCTTTCAGCCCAAAACACACCATACATCATTATTTGTGCTCATCCAACGGTCGTTGGCAGTCACTGTCAGGTGCTGCGGGTCCCATTCACTTTTTCTTTGTTATTGGTCACACGTCATCATCGATTGATGCCTACCTGAGTGGACAAGTGTCATGATTCTGAAAGTGTTATGCAAAAATTGGGTTTTATTTCTCCTTCAACCAGAAATACACCATATGCCAATAATTTATTATATTTTAATTCAATTAAATATTTAACAATTAACTATATATTGAGTAATGTTTAACTTAGACTTTAACATTGAAATCAATTATCATTATTTATATTTTTATTATAATCGAAATTACACATCGATATGCCACATTGACATGGGCAAATAAGGCACATAATTTATTAATATAGACCAAATACTTTTTATAATTTTTTTTAAATTTGATGACATTGATCTAAATTAATTAGTAAACAATAATAAAACTCTTTTAAATGTTAAAAATAGCAACTTACTTTGTCTATGGAATGATAAAAAAACCTAATCATTTTAAAAATTTAGATTTAAAAATGGAAGTACCAATCCATCGCTCCCTTATTTCTACTAAAGCATACTTAAATGTCTAATACACAGATAAAGCGACTAATTAAAATATTGCAATCACAAAGAAGTCTAAGAATAATTTTTTGTACCCATAAAATGCAAATTGAAACGAACTTGTAAAATTATTATTATTATTTTTCATAAAATTACATTGTAGAATAAAAATAAAAAACCTACTAGGTCACTACAGTGGACCAGTGCCATAAATACCCTTATTTGATAGATACAGTTGAAGTAGAATACGTGAATCAATATTTTAACAAAGAAGATGCTAAGTGCAAAGTGACGAAAATGAAATCGGTAAATCCATAAAACTTAAAAGGAAAACTGAAATGAAGATGCAAAATTTCCATTAATATATTCTAAAAATTTACAATTATTGTAGTCCCTTAAAATTTTAAAGCAAAAATGAGGGATTTAGGGTTGCAACTTGCTAGGTTCTTACTACTAGCAAAAAAAAACTAAACTACTACTATTAATAATACTACTAGGGCACTGGTAGTGGACCAGTGCTATGATGGTATCGGTATAAAAAAGTGAAGCTTTGCATGTCAAAACACAAATGGTTAGGGTAGGCCATAAGGACAGGGTAACGAGAATGGGTAAACTTAGAACTAGGGATCTTCATCTTCCCCTTCGTCTGAGTAGTATTTTTGAGAGAGGATAATCTATGATAATTCATCAACCCATGTGTAGTCTATCTTTTGGAATTCATCAAGGAAAAATCATTTGTGGCGCAAATCCCTCCCAAGACACTCTCATTTCCTGTGTCGTGTTAGTTTCTTTGCATTAAGGTTCAACATAAAGGGTTGTCAGGCCACATTTCTTCCCAGCTCCAACAACTTGAGAATATCTCTTAGCCAAGGGATCCCCACCCCTAATTCTAAAAAAAAAAACATGGACATCGTACTCCAATAATTTGTTTTTAAAAACCTTCCTCAACAACTTCAGCATTTCAACCTTCTCTCCTCCGAGCTCAACAAGAGACGCAAAAAACTAGGACGTAATGTTCATGTAGACGTGGTATCTGTCAACATTCTCAAGGAACTCTCAACCCAATAACATAAACACAACAACATTTATAAAAGGGCCGCCACCAACCTCCCTACAAACTGAATTGAGGATTTCTTTTGAGACGCTGCCCAAAAAGGACTTCTACTCATCTGGGGATGTGCATCTCAAATAGATTGGAGTATCCATATTTAATTCTTGACATCCTAAAGACCTAAAAACCTATACCTTAAAACCATAGGTAGAATTTCAACCACCAAGATTTATGACTCTTAATCTACCAAAAGAAAATTGAAGAAGAAAGAAGCTAGATTGTCTATAAATAGCCCTTGATTGATAGTGATACTTAGCAATTGATTATTCTTTCTTTAATCATATTAAATCAATTGTCCTTAATATAATTTAATGTAAATCTTTCCAATAAATGCATCCATGTGAGAGATTTAAATACATTGTCCTTCATCTGTCATATCTCCATGTAAATCTTTCCCATAAATGCATGCACGTCAAAATCACAAATCAGTAATTTGGTTATATCATCTATAAAAATTTGTGCGTGTAATGTCATTGATATGTGTGTTGAGTGGATGTCAGTTATAGAATGTCGGTTGTCACTAACAAGGAATTTATTTATTACCGAGTTACGATTTACAAGTTTCACTATCCACCGTCCACGTAAATAAATAATCAGTTGTAATCAACAATCATGGTTACAGTGCAAGTTTTAAGGCTTGATACGTTTCATCTTTTCAGTGACTTCCTGGAGAACTCTGTTTCCTTCAAGAAATTGGGGCCAAAATTAAACTTTATCCATTGATCTAGGATCATCAAACGATCTCAAATAATACATTTAATATAATTACATCTCTAATAAATTTCCATTTGGCAATGGCCCACATGACGAGTCCCGTCCTTTGAAAATTTCCAATAAATTTTTATTTTTCCCGTAATTAATGATTTTAGTTTTATTGTAAAGAATAACTAAATACTTTAAACTTTTACAATTTTGCAGTCACACACATGAAACATACAAAATTTAAGTTATTATTGTTAAATAAATCACACACATACAGTAAAATTTTGTTTGGTTCATTTTTAGATTCACAAATTATAAAATCACATATGTCACACATACATATTTTAAATTTAAACCCATAAAAAACAAACTGAAATGAACCTGCAAAATTTTCATTAATATTTTCTGCAAATTTACAATATTCATACTTGGAGCTTTAAGTCTCTCCAAAAAATTTAAAGAAAAAATGAGGGAGGTCGTGAGGTAGTGGAAAAAAAAAACATACTAGAATCTAAGGCTTTGATTTCAAAATTTCAGGCCATAGGGTCCTGGGTAACACAACCCTAAGGATTTTCCCCTTAGTCTAAGTAGAACTATTCAAAGATGATAAGTTCTAAGAATTCATGCAACCATTCGTAGTCCACCAATTCATCCAAGAGAAACCATTTTTGAAGAAAATCCCTACCAATCTGTGCCCATTTCATATGGCGCGTCAACTTCTCAACATTCAGGTGTAAAAACAAATGTTGCATGACCACATTTTGGCTTGGCTCAAGAAGCTTAGATAAATCACTTGCCCAAGGGATCCCCACCCCTATTTGTGCAAAAATGACAACCTGAACATTGTCACCCAAGAATTCTTGTTTGAATACCTTCCTTAACAGAAGGAGAATATCAACCTTGTCTCCTCTGAAGTCCACAAGAGATGCCAAAAATTGAGACGTAATGTATGTGTTAACTCGATATCTATCAACATTTTCCAGAAATTCATAGTCCAGCACCATCCTCATAGCCTCATTTGTAAAGGTTCCCATCTCCTTACAAACTGATTCCAGGGTTTGGTTTGAGACCAGACCCAAAAAGGCCTTTTGTTCCTCCTCAGATGTGCTTATCAAACGGCTACGAATGTCTATCTTCAAAAAACCACTACCTGAATATCATAAATTAGAATGTGATAAAATTATACAACCTAAAGACCTAAACAAGAGGAAAACTATGAAGCACTTAGTAGAGGGTCGAGGTAGACCTAAACCAAAAAAGAATTAAAGAAGAAATAAGCATAAATCATCTATAAATAACCCTCAATTCTTTCTCTAACATTACTAATTCATTTGTCCTTCAAAATTTTGTAAATATTTCATATTAAATGCATGAGTGTGTGAAATCCAAAATAGCATCACAACAGGTCACAATAGCCAATTTAATGTTAGTGATAAGACATTTCTTTTTTTAACTACAACTATGAATCATTATCAACTATCCATGCAAGTCACAACCAGTTGTAAGACTTGATACGTGTAATACATTTAAAATGGTGAAATGATCGATATTTGGTATGTGTGGAACACAAGAATTATGTAGTCATTCATAGACAAGTTGGTAACTAATCAAGGAATTATTCTCTCGACGTGATGTTGCATTAATTATATCATGGTTATGGTGCAGATTAATTTGATACATGTCATCTTTCCAGTGACTTCCTGGAGAACTTTGTTTCCTTCAAGAAAATTGGGGTCAAAATTGAACTTCAGCCATTGATCTAGGATCATCAAATTGTCTCAAATAATACATTTAACATTATAAAATGATGGATTCTAATGTTAGGTTACGTGTCGATGTGACTATCCATGCTTAACGATACCAATGTGTTGAATCTACAAACACCTTCTTAGTTGGCAACAAATAAAGGTGATATTCGTTGGATGTGATATTGCATTAATTACATCTCTGATAAATTTCCATTTGGCATTGGCCCATATGATGATTCTCATCTTTTGAAAATCACCAATAAAATATTTATTTTTCCCATAATTAACGAAATTTTAGCCAATAAAATAAATAAATTTTCAAACAGTACATTAAATTTGCCAATACAATTATTTTTTTCCCTTCAAAAGAAGATTATTTGCCTCATATATTATAAGTTTTTTACTTCAAAAGAAAAAAATCCTCATACAATATATATTTTCCCCTACACTAATGTATTATTTGCTAGGATTTTATGGAATTTTCATTCAGCAGGGAAAAAATTGCCAATACAAACTATTTTATTTTCCTATTTTCGAAAAAAAATCACCTTCATCAAGAAAAATTCCCCCCTAAAATAATGTAGGATTCGCTAGGATTTTACAACTTTTCCTAGGAGGAAGTTTCTTAAAGTTATCCCTGACCAAAACTGCTCAACAGGAATAGAAAAACAAACAAACTAAAAGGAAATATTTTTGGTTTATGCAAGATTTCCAAGATCCCAAGATTCTCCAGCATCACCTGATCATATATTGAATACCTTCTCTTAACATCATTCAAATTCTCACTAAAATAAGCAACAAATCTTCCTTCTTAACTTAAGACCCAATTGCATTTCCACTAGCATCATAGTCTACTTGAAATACCTTTTTGAAATTAGGTAAAGCTAATAAAAGTTGTTCTATCACCTTATGCTTCAAAAATGAAAAACTCCTTTGTGCTCCATGTGTCCATTTGAACTCCTTTCTATCTCCTCTCATAGTTCCAGTCATCGCTTCACAGATTGAACTAAAGTTGTTGATGAACTTTCGATAGAAACTTTCCAACCCATGAAATGATCTTACCTCTCCAACACTCTCTAGTGTAGGCTACTCAACAATGACTTTCACTTTCTCAGGATCCATCTCCAATCCTTCAACAAATATTACAAATCCCAAGTATACTAACTCCTCTTTCATGTAAGTACATTTCTTGATGTTTATCAGCAACTTCTCTTCCCTTAACCTATGTAATATGTTCTTAACATGCATAAGATGTTCCTAATTTCTCTTACTAAAAATCAAGATATCATCCAAATACACAATGACAAACTTACCCAAGAATCTCTTTGGGACTTCATTCATTAGCCTCATGAAAGTACTAGGTGCTTTAGACAATCCAAAAGGCATTACCAACCACTCATACAATCCTTCATTTGTCTTAAATGTGGTCTTCCACTCATCACCTTCTCTGATTCTAATATGATGATACCCACTCTTCAAGTTTATCTTGGTGAAATACTTCTCCACTCAAACAATCCATCAAATCATCCATCTTTGGAAAATAAAACTGATAATTAATTGTAATATGATTGATATCTCTTGAATCAGTACACATCCTACATTGTCCATCTTTCTTAGGTGCTAACACTACATGCACTTCACATGGACTCAAACTTTCTCTATGTTGGAAATAATCAAGACTAGCCAAGTTACTGAGAGGGGAGGGGTGAATCAGTAACTCTTAAAACTTTAAATCATTTATGCACTTGTATATACTTGACCATTCATTTATCTAATCTACTACAAGCATGAAAGTATAATCATTCATAACACATAAACACAAAGATTTGGTGACCCAGAAACCTTCCAAATAGAAAGTAAAACTGGGGTGGGGATGGTACCCACAAAACTTTGGTACTGCAGTATAAAGTTGGCCGATTAAGGCTTACATTGATCACTTCTGATGATCTGCCCTGTTAGAAGCAATTAGGACTGCTAGGTCCACCTTGTTAGAGGATTTACAAA
>MU228207.1:1775630-1790663 GCA_018584345.1 Thuja plicata
AAGGCTTACATTGATCACTTCTGATGATCTGCCCTGTTAGAAGCAATTAGGACTGCTAGGTCCACCTTGTTAGAGGATTTACAAACATACAATGAAGTATACACTCTGTTAGGAGATTTATGAAAGACTGTTAAGTCTACCCTGTTAAAGGATTTACAAACTGATTCAACTGTTAGGATGAAACAGTAGATCTTGACTTACAACTTTATTGCTGATAAGATCCTTTGAGTACTGATCACCTTCTGTGATAGATATGGCTATTCTGCTCCTTTACTGACCTTGTAAAAATGCTCTGCTCTGCTACTGTTTTCGCATTATTGCAGTCTCTGATATTCTTCTCTTTTTCGCTGATTACTCTTATTTCACACTTCAGATGATATATTACATTACATATATATACCGTTCCCATAATTACAATTTGCAAGGTTGGCCAAATACAAATAAATAAAATAAACTTATTCCTGAGTCGGCCGTTCATAAGTAAACAAAATATTACTGAGTCGGTAGAAGCTCGGGTTCCTCAAGTTGGCTCGGCGATCTTCTGATACTCAGCATCCACTATAATACTCAGCATCGTCATGCTCTTGGTAAGAGTAGAAGCTCGGTCTATACTAGTCCCGAAGTGTAGCTTGGAACTCGGTAGCCGTTGGTGACTCAGTAGATATAGTGTCACTCGGTAACCGTTGGTGACTCGGTGGAAACTGACTTCTTGGTTGGCTTCAACTGATGGCTCTGTAGTTACGGTGAAGCTCGGTGACTACCATCTACTCAGTAAATGTTGCTCTTCTCAGTAAACACTGCTGAACTGTTCATATGCTCGGTGACCACTATTCTGCTCGGTTTGAACTGTTTAATCGCTGAGCTTTACAAGGTGATTACTGAATGCTCAGTATAAGCTATGGACTGAGTGATGAGCTCGGTAAGCATTCAGAATCAAATAAGTATTTTCACTGATGACAAATATAACATAATTCCAACACTGTAATCAACCCTCTCTACAAAAAATCTTTCACTTGCCTATTGAGCTCTTCATTCTCTGTTGATGTCATCCTATATGCTACTTTGTTAGGCATACTAACTCCTAGTATCAAATCCATGCAATGACTAATACTCCTAACCGATGGTAATTCATCAGGTACATTATCAGATATGATGTCAGCATACTCATTCAACAATCCAGTGGTTTCTTTAAAATGTTCTTCTATCAAGACATTCTTCTTAGAATCATTAGGTACTAAAGAAAAACACACATTATTATGTTTCTTTCCATCCAAAAAGTTCATGCCACCCACTAGACAAATTATTGTACTATTACATACTTCACTCTTAAGAGGTTCCTCTAAAGGTAACAGATTTTGTCTCATCCCATTAAAACAAAAGTGTAAACATTGTTTCTACTGTATCATCAAAAAATGGAAGCACTTCCATTTTGGACTAGTTTATCCCTCTGAGTAAGTGGTTTGGGGTCATGTCAAACACCTTGAGTGGGTCTCTTACTTGGATATGGCTTTTCACCCTGTTTTGCCCCATTTTCCACTTCTCTCTAGCCTATTTTCTGGCATCCTAAACTACAAATTTGAGATTCTTGACCTCAGGGTCAAGGTTGACCTCAACCTTGACCTAGGTCAAGGTCGACCTCAACCCTAACCTAGGTTAGAGTTGACCTTGACCCTGACCTAGGGTCCAAATTTCATGTTTTTGGGGTTTTCAGATGTCGGGCTTTGAAAAGATTTAATTCTCGCTTTTGAGTCGGCTGTTTCGGTCTTTGAGGCAGTGAATCTTGAAATTATATTTAATATGGGTCCACTTCTAGTGGTATAGGTCTAATTGGAATTTAATTCTCCTATGTAGGCCTCTCTTTAATATTTTTCCCTAGATTGGTATATAAGGAAGATTTCTCCTCTCATTTTATCTAAAAAGAGCAAGCTAAGTGAAATCTAAATGTGAAGGACAAGCTAAGAAGAAAGACTTGAAGCAAGCTAAATATCTATTGAAGAAATCAACTACTCTAAATAATCCAAGCATTCAAGCACCTTCAAGCATTCAATTCATCAAGGAGATCCATTGGTAGCCATTAAAGGATTCAAGCTCTATGGAGCCCTCTTGTTGAAGATTTCTCCATCCACATCCATGCAGACATTTTCCTATTCCAAGATCCATTCAAGATTGGTGCTGAAGATCTAAAGACAATTTATTTGAGGCATCCTACAACCTACATTCTACATTCTACATTCATTTGGTGCATACATACTTGTTACATACTTGTGGATTCAATGATTTGAATCCTCCACAAGGGTTTCTATACAAGCAATGTGAATTCATTTATTTTCTTTGCTTACTTATGAAATTTTAATTATATTATAAGGTTAATTCCAAAACTAGGGTTTACCAAGGCAAACCCCTCCCCTCAACAAACAAAACCATTTTTCTTGTAGGTACAGGTACATGATAGCAAATTTTAGACCAGATTCAGATACCCTTTTTGGCCAACTTTTAGGATCCATGAATAGAATTTCCGTCGGAGTAGTGCAGGTTGAGGTCGACATTTTGGGGTACAATTGTGCCCCCTCAAAAAGGTCAAGGTTGACTTGACTTAGAAAAGGAAAATATTTCTGGGTTTTGTCCATCTCTATGTTTCTGTTCTAGATCTGGTTGCAGAATTTCCCGAAACTCAACACAAACATCAAAAAATAGGCTTTTCCATATCTGCTATATTTTGAGGTTAGTACATGTCTTCAATTCATTTCAATTAAATCTTCAATCTTTCTAGATCTATCACATATTATTTTCTATAGGATGGAACCTAGGGTTTTTTTCTGTATCCTTATTCTTAATAGGTTGATTCATTTATGCATTAATCCTTTCTTTGGGCTTAATCAATTTGGATCTTCCCTTTATGAATTTAGGGTTAAGAAGGAAATATCATCTTCCCACATCCCACACCCCTACATCACATCATACATATAAACCATTAATCCCCTCTATTCAAAATTTACCCCCTTTACATCAAATTTATCTTTACATCTACCATCATGCATAACTTGTCTATCATACTGCCATGGTCTACCCAACAAGATATGACACACATCCATAGGCATAATATCATACAAAACCTCATCACAATACTTCCCAATCTTGAATTTATCTAGGTATCATTGTGCACTTACCAATACCTTATGTTCATCTTGTATCCATGCAATTTGATAGGGTTTAGGATGCTTCATCTTCTGCAATTTTAGTTTGTCAACCAGCTCCTCTAAAGTAATATTATCAGAACTGCCACTGTCTATGACAATATTACACACCTTGTTTTTCACCTTACATATGGTTCTAAACAAATTCTTCCTTTTTATAGTCTCATTCTCTCGTTCTCTATGGTATAGGATCCTCCTAGTCATCAAGGTTGCACCTTCCTCTACTTGATTATTGTTCACTCAATCGATGGACTCTTCATCAAAAAATGATTTTCTCCTACTGCTCTCTTCCTTTTTCTCAGATTTGCCTTGCTTGCATTCAAAGGCTCTATGTCCTACTTCACCACATTTGAAACACATTCCACTGAAATTCCTCCTTTCACCACTACCTTGTCCTTCATTCTGGTATGACCTCCTATCAGTCCTCCTATAGCAATCATCGTCCCCAAATTTTGATTCACTTTTTCCCTAATCAATAGAATATCTGCCTCTACCTCTTTGGAATCTTCCTCCTCTACCTCTTTGTCTCTGCTCATGCTTTTTTTTCAGCTTCTCTTACGCCTTCAAGGCCCACTTATAAGCCTCTTCCACATTCTTAATTTGTAACAGACTGATTTCATCTTGTATGGACATCCTAAAACCATTAAGATACCGAGAAACTTGTTTAGCTTCATCATCTATATGACCCGATCTAATGTTCAACTTATAGAACTCTTCAGTATAACTTTTAACACTTAGGTCTCTTTTCTTCAAGTTATGCAATTTTCTAAATAAACTTACTTGGTAGTCCTCAATCAAGAACTTAATCTTCAACTTATTCACCATCCTACCCCAAGATTTGATCTTTTCTTTACCTCTTCTCTATCAATATGTTTAAAAATGTTCCCACCATAGCCCGATGCATGTCCTTTTAACTTGGTACAAGCATACTTGACTTTTTTCTATTCATTAGTTCCTTTGAGTTCAAAATACTTGTCCACCTCTATGATCTAATCTATCAATTCATCAGTATCTAGGTTTCCATGATAATCAGGTGGGTTGAAATGAGGTCTCCTATTAACACTATTCAAGGCTCTAATGAATCTCTCTTCTACATGATTCAACTCCAGTTGTGCCCCATTGTTCTCTCCTTATACTATTGGTTCCTGATTGTTTTCATCTCCTTCTTCATCACTGACATCTTCTATATGTTGTCCTCTTCTCTAAGTAGTCTCTACTTCTACCAATCTAACATATTTTTTTCACAACAAATCTAAGACCGGTGGATCTGCATTCCTAGCCCCACCTCTAACATCCCTCCTAGCCATCTTCATAATCCTTAGTAGTTGTAGGTTGGATCCCTTCAACTACCACCACACAAGAAAACCCTAAGTGAAAAACCTACTCTAATACCACTTGATACAATCAAGGATGGAGAAACCAAAAAAGATCAGTCCAATCCTTGCACCTGATACAAAAAATAGAAAAACAACAAGAACAATAAGCCAAGATGGATAAGATGAAAGATCATCCTTCTATTATTCTCAAAAAATAATTTACAACAAATTTGCATCATGCAGTCTCACATGCCAAGCATATAGTCCTAATTATGATCAAAAACCTCTTACAACCCTAGCCAACTAACACCAAATTATCTTAAGAAAACCACCATGCATCTTAGGAACAAGTCCATAATCTTATAAAATAATCACAACACTAGGTTGGCCCATAAAAGATCATATTTCCTAATAATAGAGAAAACATGTTACAATAATTAGGTCAGGACCCAAATTATCTAGAAAATTTTGAATGAATGAAATAAGAGATGCAGTCATAAAAATAAGTTGGCCTCAAACGTATCAATGAGATGTCATGATCGCACACAAAATTCCCATCGAAAGACTAGAAAATGATCAAAAATCACAATGACTGACCGGGAAAATGAAGAACATGACATTCAATGAAACAATCTGCAAAATTTCACGCACGACGAATCCAAATGATGTGCGATCATTGGATAAGGTCCAACATGAAGCCACAAACACACTATAGTGAATGCAACACAAAATAAAAACTACAGATCAAACGCTAACAGAAACACTTGACTGATAAAATAGGAAATAAATTTTTTTTGGTTAATGGAAGATTTCTAAGGTCCCAAGATGCTCCTGTATCATAAATATATATTCTTGATAAAATTATATTGTTTTCAAGGTGAAATGGAGGTTACCATAAAATATGGAGCTTGAATTGGGAGTTCAAGTGGAGGTAGCTTTTGATATGAAGGACAACATCAAAACATGAATAAGGCAAGATAAAATACAAGATATCAATCCAATTCAAAAATCAAATAATCAAGATAGAACATGAAGGACAAGTTGTGCAACATCATGATCAAGTGAGAAAATGAAGGAGATCATCACAAACTTGAATTTCCTTCAGAAATACAAGTTTAATTAAAATATCAAACGTTATTGATGCAACTGATCAAGGGCACTACCACTCTGATACCAATGATGAAGGGACACACCACCCTTACCAACTCATACCAAATAAATATAACAACATGGAGATAAAGAGAAGATAAAATGCTTTACAAAGCGTACATTAATACTTGAAAATAATTACAACTTGAGAGATCTTACATCCTCAAAGCTTACAATCCAAGAGCTTCAACCTGAGAGCTTCTTCCCCAATACAAGATCCTACAACTTGAGAATTTTTTTCTCCAATAAGAGATTCTACAACTTTGAGAGCTTCAACTTCTATGAGAGAGCTTTTCTTCCAAGAGCTTCTTTTCTCCAAATAGCTTGTCTTACAAGAGCTTCCTACGAGAGCTTGCTTACAAATGCTCATATGCCTTCCTTATATAGGCACTTAACATCTAAGATATTACAAACACAACCAATGTGGGATAAAGGTAGATGCACTACCTTGATACAAATATTAAATGCCCAACCAATTAATTTCATACAAATATTAAATTCCCACCCAATTAATATTAAGCACCACCATGTGGGCCAATTAGAAAATTACATTTTTTTGTGAGCCAATAAGAAAAATAGAAAGGTACAACTACCTAGGAAACTTCCACAAATTTCTAAAATGCCACCTATCCACTTTGGTAAATGAAATGACCTTTATTTATTTATTTTCATTGTATTTTTGTCACTTTCTCTCTCCTCAAATTTTTTATTTTTTTTTAAAATTCCTTAGATGCTCCTGCATCAGACACCCGGGGTAATTTTAGAAGTGACCCTATCACGTTTCAGGTGTGCAGAGGAAAACCAAGACGGTTAACCTCCTCCTTTGTCAGCCATGATGAATCTTCTATAGGTTGTCCTCTCCATTTGACTAGATATTCTTCATATGTCCTATTCCTTGTGCTTCTTCCAACATGACTATCTAGTATATCTTTGATCTCCTTGGTAGATGAAGTAGTAGCTGGAATAGTCCACTGTGCTTCTATGACCTCGCCTTCAACACCCCCTTTTATTTTGTGATGCAAGATGCTCCTGCATCAGACACCCAAGGTAGGAAAAGTTTTGTGAATATGGATTCACAAAATTAAGTAGCCACTGTTGATATATTTTTTTTTTTTCTTCTCTTGCAACACCTTGCTAGAACAAGTATCCGCTTCCGATATATTTCCTTTTCCCTTCTTTTCCAACACCTAGTTGGAACAAGTATATGCTACTGACAATACTCCTTTGCAATCAACTTCGTCCATGTGTAACTCTCATTCTCCTCCAATCTTGTAAGATCTAATGCATCTGTAATAAACTTTGTAATACCATACAAATCTTCTTTTGCATACCAAATATCACTTGCAAGGTCCTCATATAAACCATCATCATTATCTTTCAAATCCATCTCAAAGTTAGCATCGCACGATTCATAAAAATTTACCTCTTTCACATATTCATCTTTGTTTTCTTCTTTTATGTCTTCAACAAGGCATGTAATGACTTCTTTCCTTTCACCTCTGACCAAGGTATTCCACTCTTCCTCTACTACTGCAATCTTCATTAATAAATCATCTTCATCAACTTTAGGTTCATGAATCTTTTCATCTTCATGCTCTTCCTCTTCTTTTGTACTGCTTGCGTGATACTCCACTGTATCTTCTTTCTTTTCTGCATCCAAAGAGTTTTCATCATCTCTTTGAATCAGTCTTCTCTTTTTCAGCTCTACTTCTAATTCAGCCACTTGCTTCCTCAAATCTAGTATTGCAACTCTTGTCTCTTCTTGATGTCTCTCTCTAATTTTCTCAAGTCTAGGAATTCTAAGAATCCATCCAATCACAAAAGTCATCTTCTTCTTTCTCTTCTCCATATTCGCATCCTTTTAAGGAAAACTTCACCCAACAGGTCTTGGTACAAACTGCCTCACAATCAGCGATCTGTTTACACAGAAACCCTAACTCACGGTCCTGGTTCAAACTGCCTCACAGTCGGCAATCTGTTTACACACTCAGGAACTCCTTCTCTGATGTCACTGATGAAGGGCACTACCACTCTGATACCAATGATGAAGGGACACACCACCCTTACCAACTCATACCAAATAAATATAACAACATGGAGATAAAGAGAAGATAAAATGCTTTACAAAGCGTACATTAATACTTGAAAATAATTACAACTTGAGAGATCTTACATCCTCAAAGCTTACAATCCAAGAGCTTCAACNTGAGAGCTTCTTCCCCAATACAAGATCCTACAACTTGAGAATTTTTTTCTCCAATAAGAGATTCTACAACTTTGAGAGCTTCAACTTCTATGAGAGAGCTTTTCTTCCAAGAGCTTCTTTTCTCCAAATAGCTTGTCTTACAAGAGCTTCCTACGAGAGCTTGCTTACAAATGCTCATATGCCTTCCTTATATAGGCACTTAACATCTAAGATATTACAAACACAACCAATGTGGGATAAAGGTAGATGCACTACCTTGATACAAATATTAAATGCCCAACCAATTAATTTCATACAAATATTAAATTCCCACCCAATTAATATTAAGCACCACCATGTGGGCCAATTAGAAAATTACATTTTTTTGTGAGCCAATAAGAAAAATAGAAAGGTACAACTACCTAGGAAACTTCCACAAATTTCTAAAATGCCACCTATCCACTTTGGTAAATGAAATGACCTTTATTTATTTATTTTCATTGTATTTTTGTCACTTTCTCTCTCCTCAAAAATTTTATTTTATTTTATTTTTTTAAATTCCTTAGATGCTCCTGCATCAGTTATGAAGCACCTACATCACTTCTAAGGATCAAGGTCAAGACATCAAGACTCTGAGTACAAGAAAGTTCAAAAATCATGTCAATAAGAAGATTTCAAAAGGAAAAGGATAGAAAAGATTCATGAAGATGAAGCAATTTGGAAATATGTACCATTATAATTAATCAAAGACTTGAAATGTTGAGTATCAAAAGATATTTCCAGAGATGTAAAGAATTATTTATGATGATGGAGACAATAAATTAATGAAGTCTATAAGATCAACATGTTGATCTTGCCACCTCATGATATATATTCATCCCTCTTCTCTTGTTCTACCTTATGATATTGATTCGTTCCTCTACTCTTGTGCCTTGCACCATTGCTCTATTGTAAGAACAATATCATAGAAAATTTTTATGTAGTTACCGAAAGGTTTTTTTATAGTGCATAAAATGCCTCCCATTTTTTTCACAAAATCCCTCTAACCTCTATACTCTGATGGATGTCCGTACCATCTATTAGGAGGCCCATACAGGCATAATTTCCTAACTCTCCTTGAGTAATTAAAATTTTTAGAGGGGTACCATGCTTCCCTTCTAGGGTGGCAGGCAACCCTCCCTCTACAGAACGCCCTAGTCTCAAAAAATTAATTATCTTTTAGTTAATATTATTTAATTTTCTATCTTACCTTCTTGTAGTGAAGGATCATGTGATAAGGGGTAGTATTTATTATTTCTAAGAGAGAGAATCTAGTAGTTGAGCACTTCCATTTGGGTTTTCCTAATTTAAAAAATTTAAATCACTTCCATGTTTTTACACTAGTTTACTTGACAAGTTCATTGCTTGTAACTAAGGTTTTAGGATCATATCACCAAATGTTATGCCACATCTAGGGATAACTTTAAGAAACCCCCTCCTAGGAAAAAAAGTAAAATCATGGTGAATCCTACATTATTTTAATGGGAAATTTTTCTTGATGAAGGCGATTTTTTTTTCCAAATTAGGAAAATAAAATAGTTTGTATTGACGATTTTCCCTACTGAATGCAAATTCCATAAAATCCTGGTGAATAATACATTAATGTGGTGGATAATATATATTGTATGAGACAATTTTTTTTCTTTTAAAGTAAAAAAAACTTATAATTTATGAGGCGAATGATTTTCTTTTGAAGGGAAAAAAATAATTGTATTGGCAAATTTTAGGTACTATTTGAAAATTTATTTATTTTATTGGCTAATCTTTCGTTAATTATGGGAAAAATAAATATTTTATTGGCAATTTTCAAAAGATGGGACTCATCATGTGGGCCAATACCAAATGAAAATTTATCAAAGATGTAATTAATGCAATATCACATCCAATGAATATCGCCTTTATTTGTTGCCAACTAAGAACATGTTTGCGGATTCAACACATTAGTATATCAATAAGCACAGATAGTCACATCGACACATAACATAATAGTAGCATCCATCATTTTATAATGTTAAATATATTATTTGAGACCATTTGATGATTCTAGATGAATGGCCGAAGTTCAATTTCAGCCCTAATTTCTTGAAGGAAACAAAGTTCTCCAGGAAGTCACCAGAAAGATGACATGTATCAAATTAATCTACACCATAACCATGATATAATTAATGAAACATCACGTCATGAGAATAATGCCTTAATTAGTTACCAAATTTTCTCTACATGACTCTACACGATTCTTGTGTTCCACACATACCTAATATCGATCATTTATCCATTTTAAATTTATTACACATATCAAGTCTTACAACTAGTTCCAACTTGTGTGGATGGTTGATAATGATTCATAGTTGTAGTTAAAAAATAAATGTCTTATCACTGACATTAAATTGGGTACTGTGACCTGTCATGACACTATTTCTGATTTCACACACTTGTGCATTTAATATGAAATATTTACAGAATTTTGAAGGACACTGGTGAAAATCAGAGAACTCAGAGTCGCCACTCACCACATGTGAGATAGTATATGTAGATCTTTAAGAACTTGGAATTTTAGGCACTTTGCAATGACAAAAAAAATAAACATGACTCACTCCAAAAAACATGAGGAATATCTCTTTGAAAATCATGACTCTATAACTAGACTCTGGGATTAACTTAGCAAGGAAAGAAACAACTCACTTACACTCACTAATCATTTTTTCTTCTATATCCCCAATAGATTCACCATCTTGTTGGTGTTTGAAATTGTTACACTATGAAAAGAAACCAACATACATTAAGACCGATATTAGGAGTGGTAAGCTCCAAGTGTGAAAGCTCTGCAAGCTATCTAGACCAACTATAGGGACAAGACTGCCCTATGCACTTTTGGCTCTGCAAAACCAAGGTGGGTACACTTAATCTAGATAAAATTCAACTCTTTACAATACCTTATAATTTGGATTTATACAACAGATAATGATAAGAAAGTACTAAATGACAACCAAGCAATCATTGACTCTCCATTACCATGGTGGGATAGCAACAATAGCTACAAATGTAAAGAATTCAGTAATGAGTTTAATTTAAGTTTTGGGATAGAATATAGCCAAACCTATCAGACATATATCTCAAAAGAATATATTAGTTCTAGATCAGTTCCTTATCCATTGGGTAAACTCCTCAATACGATACTAAAAGCTAAAACATACCTATTGGTATAGAATCATAACCATAAACATAAATCTCTCAGACCACGCACTACTTATAAGGTCCTTAAGTAGATAATCGAGTAGAATCAATGTTATATCCAAAGTATTTTAATTTGATCTAAGATCAAAGACTCTTGGAATAGAACATATGCATAAGAATAACTCATACAGTAAGCTAGAAAACTTACAACTCAAAAGATAGCACAAAGGAGAGACTTAAAATCTAAGTACACTTATATTAAGCATGATGAAATCTTGTTTCTGTATCAATATGACAAGGAATTACACAATAAGATAATATGCAAAAGATCATACAACTTTCAATTTTGTCTTAATACAGTCTCAAACACATCTTCTATATCCTAGACTGGAAACAAATACAAGCGTAATGCTTACAATATTCTCCCAATTCTTCAGCCCTTACTAAATGGTCTTGGAAATCCCTTTATAGTAACAAGAATTGAAACAAGCTTCAGACCATTTAGGGTTAGGGTTTACAATCAACCATGTCAAACATTAAAGTTGACATTCAATTCTGAGATCAAGTTGAAAACCCTATCTTTCTCTTCAACATGTGCAGTATCTGATCTGGATCACAGCCACACTTCTTGGGATATGAAAAAAGTACTATGAAGTCTAATAATTCCCAAGTTATGATGCAGAGAGCAGCTGATCATAAATGCAAAGAGACCAAGCACTGCTAAAAGCATTTATCCATCTAGTTAGAAACCTTATCTGCCAACTCTGGTCTTTAAAACATTCCACATAATTAGGAAACAATCTCTTTGCCTCTCAACAATTGTGCCAAATTGACCCAAAAAATTAGATCGGTGCATTAATGGCTCTGAGATAAGATCTGAGTCCACCTCCATGAAAACCTCTGAGAATAAGATTTAAATATTTGAATTTTAGTTATAACAGTCACATGTGGCATGGAAAGAGACTTGGACAGTCGAGATCAAATCTTTTCTTCAGTTTAAAATATAGCCATAGATATTTTTTAAGTTATTTGAGCACTCAGATCATATCCTGCCAGGTGTCTCCCCGTGACAATGGCTCTATCATTATCTTGTGATCAAATCTAGCTCTAGGCATAATTCTCACCACATGATTTACCTCAACCTCCTTTATCTTTAACTTTGCTGACCCTGATATGACCAGGATAGGTGGCAAATAGGCACGATGACTCGAAGCCTATCATCTGAGCATCTTTCCATTAAGTCAAAATTCCAGTCATCAAATCAAACTCAAAATTGCCTTTACTTTACTTTACTCTTGGCTATAAAACTATAGGTCCCAGTTGACTGGGAAAGACACGTGTCAATCTGTCACTTTGCCTCTATCATTGTCTATCATGCATATCTTTCTTAAGGAAAAATGCCATCCACAAGATCTTAACAAACTTGACTATCTTTTATCCAACCTAGCAACCTCCAGGATGATGATGTCAACAATGCCACGTGTCAACTGAGCAGAATACCTCAAGGTTAGATCTTGTGCATCTTTGTCTCTAAGGCTTAATGCACAATGTCAAATCTAACTTTAATCTGTACTTGGCCTTGTAACCTACCTTTTAACTTATTGGTCATAATCCCTCTTATCTCTGAATCACTAAATGAAACATGACCTTACTTGGCTTAACCACAATTAGATCTGGAGATTCAGAGATAAGGCAAACTCCATGTCGCTAAATATTTTACTTAACTCAAGTTACATTATTAGACCTAGTGACAACGCTTGGATCCTTTTGACTTTGAAATATGTGGCACAATCCTACAAGATATCTGATTGCAGAACTTAACCCAAGTTGATCACGAGATTCATCTACTAACACAATCTCTAAATCGCTGAAAGTTAAGCTTAACCCTAGTCTGATTCAGAGATAAAAGACATCTTGCAATTGTTGAATACATGTCTTGAATCATGGTTTATCTCGAGACTCGGTGAGAACCATTGATCTCTGCTCTGATCAACTATCCAAATCTAATCTTAGTAGAATTACTTAACTCAGGTCCAATCTAGAGATCAAGCAACCAAGCAATTATCATGATCTCCAATTAGTTATCATTAACTTTGGTCAAAACTGGAGATTCGGTGACTAAAGCAATCTCTGACTCTTGAAAAGTTTGTCTTAACCTTTATTTCATTACGAGATCACGCGACTGACACAAGATTTTCTTTGCATTTATGAAAAAGACTTAATCTCATGATTCCTTGACTTAACTCTGATCTGTTCTGAGATTCAGAGATAAAGTTATCTCTGACTCACCAAAAAGACTTAACTTGACTTGGCCAAACTCAGGTTCCATTATGAGTTCTGGAGATAAACTAAACTACCAAATTGCTGAATATCTCTTTAACCCCTAAGTTCATTCAGAGATCTAGCACACACCACATGATTAGATTTGCATCAACGGTCCTCATCAGATCTCTGAATAAAAGTGTTAAACCTAACTTTGTCTAGAGACTTAGAGATAATCCTTCAATTAAAACAATATCTACAATCCTAGCTTAATCTCACAATAATAAGAGCATATTTTATATCATTCTAAGATTAATAGATAAATAAAGAATGCTAAATCTCCAAACCAAACAGAATATTCCATCTTGATTACAAGATTAGAAGACAAGGCAAGGATAAAAAGCACATGAATTTAAGATATTTAAGTCATTCAAAAAAGTTAAACTCAAATTAGAATAAGTCTTGAAGGGTTTAGGGTTTTATCATGTAGCTTGCACAAAAGGGCTTGGATATTTAGGCCAGAGATTAGAAACAACTTAAGAAATAGGAGCAAAGGCTTAGATTCATGAAAATTTTGATAGGTGATAACATCTCTTATGGAAAATATTTTTTTACCCCATGTGTCTAATGCAGGAGCATCTTGGGTATTTGCAAATCCCATATCAATAAAAAAATGTTTGTTGTTGGAGCTTGTTAAACTGCTCGGTAGCTAGTTGGAGGCTCTCGGTAAGCTTCTCAGTAACTGTGGTGAGTGCTTAGTTGAAGGTGTTGGTTCATCGATGAACTTCGTTACTTGTGATGGTTTCGCTTCACCAACGGGACTTGGTCATTGCTTTTGGTTTGGTTTCACCAAGTTGGGCCTTGTTGGCTCAGTGGTTGTGGTATGTTTCACCAAGTGGATTTTCTCTATGTTCTTGTTCACTGATGGGGTTATTTGATTTGTTTGGGCTGGCCGACAGGTGTATTTAATTTGGGTCATGTTCCTCATGATTTGAATCGACCGTTGGAGGTGTGAGGACGTAAATCTAGATGGTTTCTTTCTCCTAGGTGAATTTAATGATTGTTTCAGATGAATGATGGATAACACATTGGGTTTTGTGTTCTTGAAGTCGACTGTTGTTTTATTGAATTATTTTATTTGTAAAGCCGACTTGTGGCTATGTTGTATAAAAAGAGGGTATGGGTAGAGAAAAAAAGGGGGGAAAAGTTTGTGTGAAGATATGTAGATCTTAAATAGGTGTAAGATAGCTTGAAGATCTTGTAGCTAGTGTTGGCTTAGGAAACAGGAACATTGTTTGGTGGCTTGTGAGCTCATGTTTAGATTTGTCTTGGTGTTCCTACCACAATGTTGTGTGTCACAGATTTGGGATAGTCTAGAAGGTAGACCTAAAGCTTGCAGAAGATCTTTGTGTCTCCTTGAATAATCATTTCATATAAATTTATTTCTCTTGATAGATTTGATCTATCAAATTTGGATATAATTGAAAAATTGATAAGAACCTGAAAAGAAAATTAGTTACAATAAAATCTTAGTATTATTTTTTGATGTAGTTGGTCATAATCTAGAAGGCCTTTGATGGGGAGGTTACCTAACTCTCTGAAATTCCTACTCTCTTCTAGGAATCTCACCTAGAATCCTATTCAATTCAGGACTCTCTGGACTCACACTTGAGTCTCTTAGGGCTACTCTCAGACCCTAACCAGAAGGACTTTT
>MU228207.1:1812593-1824853 GCA_018584345.1 Thuja plicata
ACATGATGAGGCGAACATGATATTGGGTAGCAGAGAGTGGTACAGGGCCCTCAAATATAAGAGGATAAGCCTGTGCTTGATGCTGGAGATGATGTTTAGATGGCATAGGAGGAGATGGCAGAGATGGATGCTAGGGACCAGGAACCCTATTTACAGAGGGATGTAGTAGATGAGGAGGAGATAGATGTTGATGCAATGCTAGTCAGACTAGCCATGTTATAGGTACAGGCTGATCGTGTCCCCGAACTAGAGAGACAAGTGGAGATGTTAGAGGAGGAGATCACAAAGGTCAAACAGGAGCGGGATACTACCATAGAGTGGTTAGGGGAGGTGGAGACCTTACTGGATGAGTTGGAGTCTATGAATTCATTGGGTCTGTATGCAGAGAGCTTGCAGTTGATGATGAGGGCTAGTAGGGAGATCACCTATTGGAGAGAGGCCTAAAGACAGGTGGTTCCACAGGATCAGTGGATAGGGAGCTTCAGAGAGATCTCATATGGAGTTAGGACTGTAGGTCATCAGAGACATGGGTCATAAGGTAGTGGAGGCACATCAGCACACCCACCCAGACCACCACCAGGTTCTAGGGGTTCATCAGGAGCAGGACCTTCTATTACAGCACGCAGACAGTGACATACAGAGTCTGGGGGTAGTGGTTCTTAGCTTTTTGATATATACCTTGTATTATATGGCTTCATTGTATCA
Source organism: Thuja plicata (assembly GCA_018584345.1). Taxonomy (NCBI): domain Eukaryota; kingdom Viridiplantae; phylum Streptophyta; class Pinopsida; order Cupressales; family Cupressaceae; genus Thuja; species Thuja plicata. The sequence continues at coordinate 1,813,299 of MU228207.1, forward strand.
TTTATTGTAGACTTGATGGACACTTTATGGACACATGGTTATTATATGAGATATCCTTGGACATTTTGGACATGTTATTTTTTTTTTATGGACTCTTGATGATGGACTTTCTATATGACATGATTCTATGAAGCTTACTTCTATGATGCATTGCTTTATGATGATTTATATATATGTGGATACTGACATATGCAGGATGTGATGAATGATTTTGATTATGCACTTTACTTTATGACTAGTAATGATCATGTTTTATTTCTATGTGGATGCAAAATGATTATGATTATTCTCATAATGATTAATGTTATATGAATTCATTGTGACTAAATAAATGAATAGTGAATAATGATGATGAACTTAAATGGAAGACAAAATGATAATAATAATAATAATAATGATATAAAATGAAATGTATAATAATGGTAGTAATGTAATGACCTATATTTTGATGAAATGACAACTTATGATAATGCAATGAATTTAGGACATGCATGCAAATATAAATGGTTATATGCATATGAACAAGTTCCCTAAAAACTAAAGATGTACCTAATGAACTATGATAAATGCTATTGTTTTGTTATCCAAAATGTCCTCAATTTTAAACAACCATACGTCCGACACAAGAAGAATAAACAAAGGGAACAAGGTGATCTAAACAAGATATCCTATAAAATCTTATAAAAGGAACACTTCTATGATCTATTTTAAATGCAATGCAAAATGATATACAAAAATGATTATCTCCACAACTTTAAAAACATCTTAAAACTTCATAAATTTTGGAATCTGATTTTCATCATTGAGCTCGTTATGTTGCAAGAAAATGCAAGCATCATGGTATAATTAAACCAGGATGACCTGAGCACTTCTTGCATGGAGTTTAATATAGAAAAATTGACAAGCATCTAGGTATAATTTAACCAAGATGACCTGAGTTTTGTTTGCATAACAGACAAGGAATATCCCCCCCCTCCATCGGGGAACAAATATTTGGAGTCAAGGTATGTGTGGCGCATCACCATCAATAGAATTTGTATAACAACATGATTTATAATGTTTTTCATGCTTATGGAATGGATGAATGCTCTTATGCACAGACACACTAATTATTTGTACCTTTGACTTCATTGGAATATATCCCACAAACAGCAATCAAAGAAAATATCTTGTTCCATCCTGGCTATCCTAATCAATGACATATTTGAAGTTTTTTAACTCATGTCAAAGATATCCCAGAATAGCATAGGAAACATGATGACAAATGAAATCTAGATATGAATGCATAGTCTTATAACAAATCATCCTAACATGCCTATCATGAATATACATTTCTTTGCCAAAAGATATTGTTGGGTTTGTTGATCAGTTTGGTTGATAATGATGTTGTTGCAAATGTATAGATAAATAGTCATATTTCAAAAGATGTGTCCTAGATTATGAATCATGATTAGAATATCATTGTGTAAGAACCATTGATTGTGTTTGCTTGTCTGGTGAAAAAAATACTCCGTTCTATCCTCTAAGAGTCGTGACTATCATAGATCCACTTCCCAAACTAGGTCGAGAACATGCCCCTAGCTAGGTGATGGACTGACTTATTATGGGTGAAGAAAGATAGACACACTGGACTAGGGTGAAGACCAAGACAGTAGACCAAGCTATGATGGGATTTTATTAGGGATTTATACAATGGATAGGAATCATGGATTGGCCATTTTATTATGATATGTACAAGGTGAATAGTGACTGTGAGAGCCACTTTATTATGGGTATATACAGATGGGACAATATGCTAGAAGAATCCTAATAGAGGGAGGAGCTAACTTGTCACAAGTGGTGCCTATTTCTAGGTTTTCACCACATGCTTTTATTTCAATTTTCTTGTATTTTTGATTTTTGATTTTTTATTTTTTTTATTTTATTTTTTTTGTCCTTTGCACTGGGATCTCATGCATAAAACTTATTTAGGTACATGTTGTTAAGAGGCTCATCAAAGGGATCTCCCTTAGATTTTGACAATTGATAGGCGCCAGAACCATATGTCACTGTAATCACAAAAGGACCTAACCAATTAGGCTCAAACTTTCCCTTCTTCTCACGATGCTGCTAGTTTTTGGGATTCTCCTGAAGGACTAGATCACCCACCTAAAAGTCTCTAGGTTTCACTTTAATGTTGTGCTGATGAGACATCCTTTGCTGATATACTTTCAAATGATCAAAGTCTCTTTGTCGACGTTCATCCAACAATTCTAATTTAGTTAGCTGTGCAAATCTATACTCTTCATCTGGCATCAAATCTCTTAGGGACACTCGAAGAGAAGGTAACTCGACCTCAAGGGGTAGGACAACTTCATATCTATAAACAAGGGAGTATGGTGTGGCATTGATTGGAGTATAGATGGAAGTATGATAGGCCCATAGGGTAGGGTTCAACTGGACATGCCAGTCACAGCCAGTGTCATTGACAGTCTTTTGAAGGATTTTGACAATGGTTTTATTAGATGCCTCAACTTGGCCATTACCCTAGGGGTAATAAATAGTGGAATAATGGTGGGTGATATGGAGCTTGGTGCGTAGTTCATTTATATCTTGATTTTGGAACTACTTCCCATGATCTGTAATGAGGTGCATAGGGATGCCATATCGGCAAATGATATAGTTAAGGATAAACATGGAAATCTATTTTCTTGTTGCGATGATTAAGGGAACAGCTTCAATCCACTTAGTAAAATACTCAGTGGCGATTATAATGAAATTATGGCTGTTGGAAGATGGAGGGTGAATTGCGCCCACGAGGTCAAGTCCCCACTGACTGAATAGAAATGTAGTTGTAACAGGATGAAGTTGTTTTGGTGCATGAATAAGATTCCCATGTATTTGACATTTCTTGCATTTTTGAGCAAAGTGAAAGGAATTTGTCTCCATAGTAGGCCAATAGTAACCCATACACATGAGCTTCTTAGCCAAGGAAGGACCACTCGAATGTGTTCCACAAATACCCTTGTGAACATCTTGTAAGGCAGTTTGAGCTTCATCATGTTCAAGACATCGTAAGAGAGTACCGACAAGACCTCACCAATATAGGGTGTCAAATATTAGGAGATAATGGGAGGTTTGGCATAGGAAGGTTCACTTTTGGTTTCTGGATAGGTTGGGGGGAAGGATATTGTCTTTTATATAGGAATATATTTTTCCATAGGTAGGGGAATCTTGTCCGATAATATGACATATGATACATGTATCAAGATCATTGTACGTAGGATAAGTCAAGGATTCCACTAAGAACTCAAAATGGGCTTTTGTATCTTCCGCATCAAATAGAGAAGCAATTGTTGCCATAGCGTCTGTAGCCTTATTTTCATGCCTTGGAATTTTCTCAAAGGTAATAATTGAAAAATATTGCTTAAAGTCATCTACCATATGTTTATATGGTAACAACTTGTTATCGTTGGTCTGATATTCATTATTAACCTGATTGATTACTAGCTGGGAGTATCCATAGAAATTCAACTCAGTCACTTTCCATTACAGAGCCATCTTCAACCCAATCATCAGTGATTCATACTCAGATACATAATTTGTACAAGGAAATAGTAATTTGTAGGACTTTGGTATGGCATATCCTTGTGGTGTAACAAATAACACTCCAGCTCCTGAACCATGCTGAGTATAGGATCCATCAAAATATAGCCTCCAGGTTTGTGTAGATAATGTAAGGATATGTGCATCTAGAAATTCTATATGTATAGGATGATCATCTGTTAGTGGTGCCTTGGCCAATTGATCATAAATTACTTGCCCTTTGATAGCCTTCCTATCCACATATTCAATATCAAATTCACTAAGCAGCATGACCCACTTAGCCAATCTTCCCATTAATGTAGTCTTGCTCAAAATATACTTCAAAGGATCAATCTTTGCAACAAGCTTGATGGAATGAGACAACATGTAATGTCACCACTTTTGTGAAGCAAAGACCACTGCTAGACATGCGCGCTCAATTGGTGAATAATTGAGCTCATATCCAACAAGGGTGCGACTGATATAATATATAGCCTTCTCTTTTCCTTCTTGATCTTGTTGGGCCAAAAGAGCACCAATCGAGACTTCTGTAGCTGAAATGTAAAGCAAGAGTGGCTTTCCCAAAATTGGTGACATAAGAGTAGGAGGAGTTGCTAAGTATTGCTTGATCTTAGTGAAATATTCTTCACACTTATCATCCCACTTGAATAAGATGTTTTTATGCAACAAATGCTGAAAAGGATGACTTTTGTCCTCTAATTGAGAGACAAATATTTTGATTGACTGAAGGCACCCTTGTAAAGATCTCAATTGACTGATGTTCATAGGTGAAGCCATTTCCATGATTTCCTTCACCTTTTCTAGATCCACTTCTATGCGCTTAGCTAAGACAATATATCCCAACAATTTTCCCAATGTAAGCCCGAATGCACACTTCTTTGGATTGAGTGTTATCTTATACTTTTCCATTCGGGTGAATATCCTATCCAACACTCTTAGATGACCTTCTTTGTTCTTAGATTTGGCTAAGATATCATCAACATAATCTTCCATTATGGTATGCATCATGTCATGAAAGATTGTGGTCATAGCCCTTTGATAGGTAGCACCAGCATTTTTAAGCCCAAAAGGCATCACATTCCAATAGTATGTGCCCCAAGGATATGTAAAATTAGTCTTTTCCTGGTCTTCTGGTGCAATCTTGATCTGTTTATAGCTAGAAAACCCATCCATTAAGGATAACATCTCATGCCCAACTGTTAAAACCACTATAATATCAATGTTGGGCAAGGGAAAATCATCATTGCGGTAAGCCTTGTTAAGATCTCAAAAACCTATGCAAATCCTTATGGACTTGTCTAGCTTGGACACCGATACAATATTGGAGATCCAATCAGCATAATCAATAGCTTGAAAGAAACCCACATCCAGCAATTTTTTCAATTCTTCTTTGACCATGAGTGCAATGCGAGGATGCATTTTCCTGAGTTTTTTGTTTTACCGGCTTGACCCCAGGTGCAATGGACAAATGATGCATAATAAGATGAGGATCTGGCCCAGGCATATCAACATAAGACCAAGCAAAGTTGATATGTCTCTCTTTGAAAAACTGTGAAAAGGCTTCTTTTTCTGGCTCTGTTAAGGATGCAGCTATCTTTAGAATATGTGGTGAATCCTCTGTTCCAATGTTGAGAGGCAACGTTGGTTCAATAAGTATATAAGACTTCTCTCGATACATATAGTTGGGGAGAGTGTCAATCCTTCCATCTTTAGGTGCCTCAGAGAGGTTTTCACCCTCAAATATGCCTTTTCTTTTTACTTTCTTAGGATCTAACACTGCCACTGAGTGGTTTTCATCATTAGATCTATTTATTATTTTCATATTTTTACGACTGAAAGGATTGGCACCCTCTCCAAAGTAAGTCATGTCATTGAGTTCTATTGGGAATCCTGATTTATGATCTCCTGGTGGTAGATGATCTTTGATTCCAAGATATTCTATAATAGCATCATCATTATGGAAAACATCAAGTTCAGGACAATTGGGAGAATCCCAAATGATAAGTTCGGGATGGATAAGGGGTATTGGATCATTTGGTTTGGTCTCAAAGGATGAGATGGTATTGATAGAAAATTTCTCAAAGTTTATGATTGTATCAGCAAGTTCTATTTCCATACTCTCATCTGAATCGCCTATCTCAAGATAACTCTCACTTTCCTCACAATCGCCAAGAGTAGTATCATGTGAATCTAATCCTAGTGGTTCCATCCTTGGACTCTTCTACTCATGATAATTGTTACCATAGGTATGAACATCATCAAATTCGATATCTTTAGTATAATTAGAGAATGAATCCCATTCATAAGTATGATAATCATCATCATCATCATTATCATTTCTAATTCGATTAATGATCTCTTGCGCAATATTTTTCTTTGCTAGATCTACATACATGCCATTTTTCTGGAATGGTAATGCAGGAGCTGTAGAAATTTTGTAAAAAGGTGCAACCTTTTCTTTTCTATTAGGTTCCTTTGATCCTTCTCCTTTCTATCCTAATCCAGTGGTGTCTCTTTGATAATTTGGATTTTTCAAAATTGGTTTTATGACACCCTCTCTTTGCAACCCTATAGGTCCACTTCCTTGATATCCAATATTTTGCAACAAAGTATATCCCGTGCCATATATATCGGGTGATATAGGATCATGTTTTTCATCCTCTGGATCTTGATGATGTTTTAGAAAATGATTAGAATTACGCTCAGCTACCTCTTTTGATATAGTTCCCCCACTTACAAATGTTCCATAAACAAGTGTAGAAGGACCTTCTGATTGTTGTTTGGTGATCAAGGATTTCCCATATGACTTAGGAGATAAGGGTAACTCTGTGATACACAAAGTTTGGCCCAAAGTGTATTATCCCATACCTTGTTTGTTTATGTCTATTTTGATTCCATGGGTTTTAGAAGTTGATGCTTCATTACAAGGATCAATGGGTGTTGGTGGAGAAGATACAATCTGATTATAGGGCACCAAAGATTTCGGTGTTGGCTTCATAGTGTTGCAATATTGAAAAGGATTTGGATCTCCTTTGATGGTTATCTCTTGACCATTATATGGAAACTTCAAGCATTGATGATAGGTTGATGGCACAGCTTGCATAGAATGAATCCAAGGTTGTCCTAAGAGAATGTTATATGCCGAATCCATATCCAAGACTTGACAAAGCACGTCTTTAACCATAGGACCAACTCTAATAGGAAGAACAACAAACCCCTTGGATGACCTTTCCTCCTCATCATAAGCTTTGATGGTGATTTTCTTCTTTGGATCTACATAATTTTTAGAAAATCCCAATGCAAGGACTATTTTTAGAGTGCATATATTCAAACCAGCTCCCCCATCTATTAGTACTCTTTTGATTTTATGATTTTGTACAATGCCTTCTATATGGAGTGGAGCATTATGCGGTTGATTAATGGATAGATCATCACCCTCATTGAAGGATAGATAATGGGGGGTTGTCAAATGTCCCACCATAGCTTGGAATTGGTCTTGATCTAGATTGGTAGGAACATTAGTTTCAAGGAGAGATTTCTCAAGAATATCCTTATGAGAAGGTGACAGGCGCAAAATCTCTAGTATGGATATCTAGGCTGGTGTTTTCTTCAATTGCTCCAAAAGGTTATATTGGTTGGAAACATTGGGTGTGGAATTTGGAACATAGATAGACTTGTTTTGGGTGATGTTAGGTTTGGATGGAACCCCTTGAAGAGTAACCTTGGACTGGGCTCGAGTTGTGACATTAGCCGGTTGACTCTTTTCTTAGATGGAAATCACATTGACATAGGATTGAGAAGGATGACATTCAGAAATGTGATTTATATAGCTATAGGAGGTGGAATTGTAGTTATCTTGGCTATCACCTTTAGCATTGGAAGATTTTCCTTTCTCATGTTTGGGAAGTGGATCTTTGAAATCCATATGTGACTCATTTGAGGTGTGCCCATCAACACTGATTTCTCTGCTTTCAATCAAATCTTGTATTGCATGCTTGAGCCCTTGACAGTTATTGGTTTTATGACCTTTTCCTCTATGAAATTCACGGTAATCATTATCATTCCACCAAGAAGGCTTCACCCTAGGTTCAAAATCTCTAGTCTCAGGAAGTGCAATGAGTTTCTTTTTGATCAACTTCCTTAATGCAAATTCCAGAGATTCACCTAAAGGAGTAAAATTTCTTCTATGTGGCATGAAGGGTAATTTTGGGGAACTGTTATTGGTATTCTAATTGGCACCTATATTGCTATGAGTAGGTGGGGTGGCATTGGTTTTTCTCATGAGATTTAAGATAGGTTGTGTTGATTTAACATGATGATTATCCACAATCCCATCATTGACAATGTTCTTGTTCTTGTTCCAATATTTGGATTTATCATTATTATTGTTGTTGTTGGAATTTGAACTTGAAGATCCAACATTGTCTTTGGAGTAGAGATTAATTTCACCCTTTCTAACAATAGCTTCCTCAATTTTCACTCCATTTTCAATGAGCTTGTTAAAATTTGGAGGACATTGTAATTGTAACCTATAGCTCATCTCTTGTCTTAGGTTATGCACAAAGATATCCATCTTTTCTTGTTCAAGAATTGATCATGGATATTTGGAAAATAGCTGACACCATCTTTGCAAAAAGGTGAGGAAGGGTTCTCCATTCTTTTGATGTGTATTGCAAAGATCCAGCATTGTGACTTCATGTTTGATGTTATAGGAATAGTGAGTCACAAATTTGTCAATAAGTTCATTGAAATATTTGATACCCGAGGGTAGTTTGGAGAACCATTCCATGGCTTTTCCTCCTAAACTATGTGGAAATAGTCACCTAAGATACATATCATTGTGGGTGACTTAAATACATGTAGCACAAAACTCATGAATGTGGTCTTGTGGATCCGAATTCCCTTTATATTTATCAAATTTTGATACCTCAAAATGAGGAGGGAATGGAATCATAGCCAAGTTCTTGTCAAAAGGATAGGGACATATATCCTCCAAGGAATATCTCTTGGTTGAAGTTCTCATTTGCATGTCATGCATTTGTTGTTGAATCAATTGGAGTTGTTGCATGACAGGATCCAAAGATGATGGAGGTCTTTGGGTGTCTTGGAAAGTACTATGTTGTTTGTCTTCCTTTGTCCCATGAGTATGTGTCTCTTGGGAACCACTAGGTTTTCCTTGATCATTTGTGTTTGGTGGTTCTACAAGATCTGAGACATAAAAACCACTAGGTAATTTTGCTCCTTGTTGAGCAAGCATGAGGAAGTACATTTCCTTGTCCATATCTAGGATTCTTTCCATGACATTATAGAACTTGGCATGTTGCATAGCATCTCTGATTTATTGATCGGTGGGTTCATGTTCTGATGAAAAGATTGAGGTTTTCTTGGACCAAGGGTTTTCCTCATTGGTATTACCTCCTTCCATTGTATCTACGGATTCTGGATCAATAGTTTGTTTAATTTTCTGTGATCGAGTTTGAACCATAAACGATGAAAGATGAAATAGATGAAGATGTGAAGATAGACGAGATGGGAGGAAATAGATTCAAAAGTGTTGAGCTAGATAAGGTAACTTGATAATCTAAGTTGATAGGAGGTATAGATCTCACTATGATATGACAAAGAAGAACCAAGAGAGAGTGACCTAGGTAAGTTTTGATGAAGGATGATAGATCCTGATATGATGAAAACTCGAAAAAGCCACAATCTGATAATCAAGGTAGTATCCCAACACTTGGATGTATATTTGGAAGATTTAGGAATGCTTTTTTAGAAAATATTGGATGAAAGCAAGAGGATGAAAATGGTCAAACTGAAGATCAAAAGGTTTGCTAAAATTGAATGTTTTTCAAGAATCACACTGAAGATAGAAAAGGGTATCTAAAAAGGTAACTTTGAAATCTTGAAGATTTGTGCAAATACTCGCTATGATGAATGTGCAGGAAGTTTGAACAAATGCGCAACAGAACTGGATAAATGCGCAGGATCTATTTTTTGGACTTTTTGACAGTTTTGGCTTTGAAATTTTTTATTTTTTTGGGGGTTTTTGGGTTTTTTGTAGTTCTCAGATGTTTTTGACAAATTGAAAATGCATACACACACACACATGTAAGATAGAAATGATCTAATCTAAATCAATACTAATGCACAGACAGGCTTACAAATCTTAAGGCTGGCAATGATGATATCTACTGAATCCCCACTTGGATAATAAAATCCAGCCACGCAATTCAAAGTGGATAGCCTAGGAACTTGGAGGCACAGGCTCCTCCTTATAGTGCACTCACTTCTCTAGCACATCAAGTTCCAAATTCAATGGGTCATTACTTCATAAAGAATCGCTATCTCTACTATAAACCATGAGTAATGTGGGGTGTTTTCATAGGTTGAGCTACCCATTGAACCAGTAAATAGAAAGATTTATGGCCACTAAACAAAAGCTTGTAGTAAGGACATCCGTTCAGGTGGTTGTAATCAAGTCATTTTCCCAATTAAGGGGGCTCTCCCAATCCTTTCAAAGCAAGGTTTTCACCTTAACAATGTAGGGACTTTAACACACCACAAGGGTACTAGAGGAGATTTTGGTTGCCACAACAAATTCACACCTATCCGCTATGAGACTAGTCGCAATGGTATTTTTGTATACTAGTTTGGATGGGCTTGGCTTTAGCCTGTTACCGGTTGGGTTGTTCCTTGGGGTGAGTACTTATTTTCCCACCAAAGACCACCCTCTAAAGATTATAACAGTTTCTCTTACACCCAAGGTCCACGAATGGTGAGGGGAGAGGATATGTTGTTATAATCTAGGATTACAATTAAGCTATAAAGCAAGACACAATAGACAGTTGCTAAACTAAAGAAGACACATGAAACTGAAAAATATGTCATATTTTAAAGACCAAATGAAGGTTGTGGTTTATTTTCCAAACCCCTTAGGAACCTGCATGAAAACTGTTAATAATAAGAAATTTGGGGTCTTCAGATTAACGACCTGCAAAATAGCCTGAAAGCTACCAGAACAAATAGAAGCTTGTTAAAATGAATAGCTAAAACCAAACAAAGAGAAAAATAGAGTTCTATAGGTGAAATTATGAATGCGCAGAAATAGTGAATGGATGCACCGGAATAGAGGATAAATGCACAAGATACGTAAATGCGTAGAAATAGGCGATGTATGCGTAGTGAGATTGGATGAATGTGGAGGTTTAGCAAATGTGCAGTAGTAATGAATGTATGCACAGCAATCAAGGATGGATGCACAGGAATGCCTGTAGAAGTTTTCACATGGAAAAACTAGAAAAGATGTCAATTTGTGGGGTTAGGCCCCATGGTGGGCACCAAAAATGTATGCAAAATAGATGTCAACTATGATAAACAAAATACGACTATTAATAAGCCAGTAAATATATCTAAATGCAACCCAATGAAGAGTACAAATAATCAAATGAAGTAAAAGAACAAGCTTTACCTTCACCTACTCTTTGTAGCTTGTCTCCATTGTTCTCCTAGCTTTGATTTCTTGATGTTTGAGCTCTCAAAATTCCAATGAAGCTCCTTAGCCAAGATGTCACCAAAGTGTGGAGATTTGAGTGAATGTAATGCAAAAATGCAACTAAATGGATGATGGAATGGTGTGGAAATGCTTGAATTCTTGAATGTGATTTGCTTGAATGCTTGAATATGATTGCTTGAATGCTTGATGGCTTGAATGCTTGAATGCTTGATGGCTTGATTACCTCTTACTTGATTCTCTATTAGATCACAAAGGGGGAATGAGGCTCCTTTTATAGGTTTTTGGAGGACCTGAGCCTAGGTGGCACAATCCTAAGGTGGAGATTGAAACGTGGAAGATCCTAGGGCTACTATTGACTTGGTTGAAGGGGTTGAGAGAAAGGGGGATGTAGTTAGAATGTGAGAGGAAGAATAGGGAGGATGTTCCTCCTACATTGACATAGAGGAGAAGAAGGTGG
>MU228207.1:1859655-1871366 GCA_018584345.1 Thuja plicata
ACTGTGGATCTCTCCTGTTCCTTTTGATCTCAACCGTTCATCTCCCCATCTTTGGGATTGATCTCAACCACTCATTTCATCACCAAATCCTATATAATAAACCCTTCATAACCATTTGAAGGATCCAGGATTTCAAGCTTACAATCGCCATTACTCTGTCGACATTCAAGCTATCTTGCGATCACACACACATTTCAAGTATCAAATTCTTGACGCTTCTCAAGTCATAGACGTTGCCCCGCCAATACTGAGCATCAAGAACAACGTTTCAGAAGGAGTAGAGAGAAACAATAGAAGCTTCAAGCATCGTGGGGTTTGCATTCGTTTGTCTTCCCTTCTCTTGTTTGTACATTTTATCGCTCACGTTTATGTTATTCATTTAGTAGTTATTGCATACTTGATTTGCATTCACTTGTGAACCTTTGCTACTAACCCCTGCCCTTGGAAAGCTGTGAGAAACCGGAGAGAGAGGCGTACACATATCTTGCATGGTGGATTAACTTCCTTAAATAGACCATGACCTTCTATTGTGATAAACATCTTATGATGGCTGAAACAGATCATGGTAGATGATATCTTGTATGCTGGATTAATTTCCTTAAACAAACCATGACCTTCTATTGTGATAGACATCTTATGACAGCTAATAGATCATGATAGATGATAAATGTTCCTATGGTAGGGGTACAGGTGCACATTACATATATGACATTTTGAGTTATGGTGAATATCATGAGAATTGATATTCTTGGTTAGACCATATCTCTGATATCATATTGAGGTGATATTTGGAATATTTTTTGAGTTATGGTGAATATCATGAGACTTTATATTTTTGGTCAGACCATATCTCTTGATATCACAATGAGGTGATATCATCTCTCTTAAAAGTAATGGATCTTTTAATTGCATTTTGATAGATTTTATCTTCCCTAGCTAAGAGGGAGTGTTGATGTTTTGTAGCTTCTATCATATAAATCCTATGAGACTATATATATATATATATATATATATATATATATATATATATATATATATATATATAGTCTCATATATATATATATATATATATAGTTACATAATCAATTATCATTATATTAATCTATTAATAATGAATAGACATTTCCCATGAAGGGACATGTCTCTCCTAGCCTCATTCTCAATACAAATGAAAGAGAGATTGTTGCATTTGGAAAACAAATAAAACATAGAGTGCTATTACATTTGCAGCTATCCCAAAACTTAACAGTATCAACCATAGGGGTCTCTATTTTCTTCTTCTCTTCCTTCTCTTTCTCCTTGTTTTCATAATTTTCTTCTTCTTTTTATACTTTCTTTTCTTTCTCTATCTCTACCTTCTCATCCCTTTCTTTTGTCAAAGAGATTCCATAAAATATAGCCAATAGGTAAGATGTTGCACTCACTAACAAGTATTAGTTGAGAACTTCTTGTTTGATTCTATTTGGTGTTGTAAATTTTAGATATATATATTCCCATCCTTGACTACGTAGCGATTTACACTAAAATTATAAAAATATGTGATTAAAAATTTATATTAAATTATTTGGAACTTAAATAGTAAAGGTAATAATAATATTTATATATATTTCAACTAATTTAGTGGTACAAATTACAAGGAATTCAAGTGGAATTACATGACTATTCTTTTATAGACCTATTTTATCGCTTATAAATGTTCATCTTAAAACTAAAACTCTTACAAAGATGGCTTAGCTATTATATTTAATTTTCTTTTACAAATATACATTTGAAGTAATATTATATCTATTTCAACAAATAAAATTTAGAATTATCCAACCATCATTTACAATGTCACATGTTTATGTGATGCTCTTATCATCTCTTGAACTAGGAGAATATTTTAGGTCTTTGTACAAGCACTTAAACATCTACTTTAACATGTTCAAATCTAGCTAATATGACTAGGGTTCTAAAATTGAAGTATATATGCTTAAGATAATATAATACACATTTGGTAGCCTTTCCTCACACTATGCTAATAGCATTTTTGTAACTTCCATATATGGTCAAATCCCCATTTCTTAATAACCAGAACTAATAAAAAAAATTAAAGTTTAATTGAATCTATCTTCCCCTCATAACTAGCTATTTAGGTCCTTAGACTTATTGTAAAATATCAACATATCCATGGTGTTTATAAATTATGAAAGGAAATAAAAAATAATGACACCATTTACTCATGAATAATTCCTCTAATTACAAATACCTTCAACGAAGATATAATGCAAATTTTACGCATCATTAGCATGGACTAAGCTCACCTAATAGTATTAGATCTAATTATATAATTTTTGTACTATTGCTGCGGTGACGTTCGTATGAATGTCAAATTTAGCTTATAATTCTAACCCTAAACCCAAAACCTAGCATACCCTAAACCCTCGAACCCTAAACCCTAAACATAGCATACCTTAACCCTAAACCCTAAACCTGGCATACCCTAAACCCTAAACCTAGCATACCCTAAACCCTAAGGCCACATGTTTCTTTCAAAATGTCATCGTTGTTTATGTTCGACTGAAAAAAGAGGGAGAGGAAGCCGCCAAGATGACAGTTGAATCTCATGGAGTCGCTTCAGGGTTGTAACCTTTACGATAAACCTGCTTATCGTTGCTTGCGCCATCGCAGCAATCTATAACAGCGTAAAGAAAAAGTTTTAAAATTGCCATGTAAAAGATATTTTTAAGTTTCGTATAGTGTTTATTATTAAATATGAATAATGATCAAATGTTTGTTGTTATTTTATTTATTGTTTCAATATTATGAATAATCTTTATTTATTTGAATAATTATAAAATTATTATTTAAAAATTACAATGATAAAAAATGATTTTATGGTCATCATTCTTTTAGGATTAGAGGTGAGTTTTTTTAACTATTGAATATAATAGTTTAATAAATTATAAAATAACAATAAGTAATACAAAATACTTATTATGAAATCATAAGGAAAAAATAATAAGCGATAAAAATACAAATTTGTTCATGACTTCATAGTATTTATATCTTTCATCTCTTTTTATTTTAATAATAATAAAATTGTAGAGATTTTAATAGTTAGTGTACAAATATTATCCTTCTTTACTTACAACAATTATACAGATCAACTTCCTATTATATAATACATATATATGCTAGTAAGAAATAAAAAAATATTTTAGCATGGGAGGCTAATAATTTATTCGTTATATATTATTTAAATAAACTTATGAAAAGGGTTCATTGTATGGTCTCTTGGTTAAGTGGTTGTTGTGTTGTTGTACCCACTAATATTCAAACCTTCAAGCCATTGCAATTATACACTTGTGCCTTTACACCAAGTCAAATTGTTTGATAAAAAAAATTAATTTTTAAATTGTAGTATTTGAATTATTAATTGAATATTATTTCTTTTCTATTTTGAAATATATATTGTTAGGGTTAGGGTTTTGTTTAATTTAGTGTTCGTTTAGGGGTCAATTTGATATAGGAATTTGATTTAATTTTTTTAAGGTTAGATTTTAATTTTGCTTTGTGTTCAATGAGGCTTAGGTTTACATTTAGGGTTCAATTGATTTATTATTTGGATTCAATCTAGTTTAGAGTTGGAGTTTAATTTACTTTAGCGCCTAATTATTTTTAGGTTTAGGGTTCAATTTAATTTTGTTATGATTAGAAGCTATGAATTTATTTTCTTGTGTTATGGTTCACATTGTATTTAATAATATTGATAATTTTTTTAAGAAAATTTAACTTTTGTTTAAATTTTAATAATTATAAATTAAATTAGCCTTAGGTTTAGCGATCAATCTATTTTATTCTTAGTTTAGGCATTATTTCGTTGAGTGTTAGTGTAGGGTATTTAATTTGGTTTAGGTTTAGGATTAGGGATGATTTTGGTTTATTGTTGAATTAGATTTACGATTATTATTCAATTTGGTTTTGTGTTATAAATAGGTTTCAATTAGGTTTAAGGTTTGGATTTAACTTGGAATCAACATGGTTCAGTGCCAGGCTTGGGGTTGAAATTTGTTGTATGCTCAATTAGGTTTTGGATAGGGTTTAATGTGGTATAATATTCAATCGAATTTAGCTATAAGGTTCAATTCAGTTTGGGGTTAGGGTTCAATTTGTTTGAGTTTTGTGGTTAAGATTAAATTATTATCTCCTAATTACATAATGGTTAGTGGTATAGTTGGAGTTTAATTTGGCTTATTATGAGGGTTAGGATTCAAAATATAATTATTGTTACTATTGTGACTAAATTAATAACTATTATAATTTAATAAAGATTAGGGTTCATATTAGTTTAGTGTTTGATTAGGTTCATATTAGGGTTCAGATTAGTTTACTTGTTATTCTATTGAATTGGCTCTAAAACTATTTGACATATACTTTCTAGAAATACTACTATATTGTTACCTAGAATCTAGATAACAAAAATTTAAAAGCACTTTTTGTAATTATTCCAAAATGAATTTAGAAATTAGAGTTTTAGTTTCTTAGTAAATCATGATACAAGAATACCCAACGATTAGGTAATAAATGGAGGAATCAAATGGATAAATAGACTTTAATGTAATCAAAGTTGTAGAGATGGAGATGGAGGGACAAAAATTTTAGACTAAGGCCTGTGTAGAGAATGGTAAACAAATGGAAAAATGGGTTCTCGAGGTGACGCAAATACTAGAGAGAAGATTTCTTCCCAAATAGAAGTCGTCAAATGTGCACAAAAAGTAAACTTCTGGGTAATATTCTAAAACTAGGACCAAAGGGCAGCCAGCCACTCTAGTTATATGGCTAGCAAAAAAAATATTTCTCTAGACTCCAGGCATTGACAATGTTTGAAAGATTTTTAAAATAATAGAAGTTTCATAGAAAAACACAGACCCATTTCCAACTGATGTTAGGGCACAATATATGCTTGAAAAAGGGAAGAAAGGGTTTAGGGTACCACAAGGAGAAATAAATTCAAAAAATAATTTACAAAGGTAGAAAATGAAACAAGGATCAGGAATATTCATAATTTCCTTCCCCAAAAATTTACCTATCTTCCCAACTTCTAAGTGTGGGGCTCAAATTAATCCCCCTCTTTTGATAAAAGCATGGTCACCCCATTATGCTCCATTTTTTTGAAGAAGAAATCAACTATTGAAGCAGATGAATGATCGACATAACAAGAATAAATCACAAGAAGACAATTTCGCTAATGGAAAGGGATTGAATCATAAGGGATGTATTCACTCAGAAAATTTAAGGGGAAGGGGATATATTCCACAGATATCTATCAACTATTTATTACATACATGGAAGAATCAAGATAGAAGAAATATTGGGTTGGAGAGATGGGTTAGAAAATAGATAGGTATTGAGACACAGGCAAACAAACACCACATGATGAAGACAAGGGTTGATGAAGATTCTTCCAAAAAGGGATTGGTGATGGATGATAATGAAGGAAAGGTGATAAGGACTTAAATTAGACTCAAAAGAGGGTAGATACTGTAGACAACTCCTAGAACTCAAACTATATAGTAGTTCATTGTATTCTAGTCCAAATATGAAAGTATAAGCCATAATTAAACAAGTTCCTAATCCTAAAGCTCCTGATACATATAGTCTGGATCCTCGCTATCTTTAATAATCTCCAAAAAAAATTCATGTTCTTCAATAGGAAACCTCCACTTTTGGTTGCCATGACCTTTTTTTGGCATTTTCTCAAATTGTAGCTTTGTCGCTATAACCAAGTGACTATAATGTAGAACATTTTGGCCAGACATGTAATCAATAAATTGAACATCAACATTGTCTATCTTTATTTTCTCATAATAGATTCCTTCAATAACAACTGAACAAGTAGGATACTCTTGTTCATCACCATCTACAATTAAAACTAGAAATTTATATTTTGCTTCCGTGCATCTTAGTAGATAATAATCTACACCTTCTATATTCTCAAGATCTGCAACCACAACAAAAATATCACCTACAAGGAAACCATCTCATAAACATCACTTGTCATAAATTAAAATTAAATAAAAGATAAAGAATGTGTACACACACACACACCTGTAACAACTAAATCAAAAACATGTTCATAATCAATTGAATATATAGGATCATGAATGTCTATGTCATTGTCATCATCTTCATAAGGAGGCATTCTGATCAACTGTTTCATTTTGCATTGTGAAACATATCCACATGCAATATTCTCACATTGACTATAATTTGCATTGTTTTTAATAAAATCCGCACAAAAACATGATTTTTCTCTTACTTGAGTCAATGGAGGCTTGTTGTTTCCTGTAGACATCACTTAATACATGAACTTCTAATACCAACAATTGATTGACAATTGTAAGGATTAGATCAATCAATATATGTTACATATACATGTTTGATGGCATTCAAGCACATTTTAAGATCAATGTAAAGTTTACATGATATAAAATTGAAATACATGTCTTCAATTATAAATTTTAAAAGAATAGGAACACAAGATTTTACCTTGACTTCCCAAAAATAACATTTAATGTTTGTTGTGTCACGACCAGCAAAATGACTCTGGCACCATTCAACAATTTCCTTTGAATTGTCTATGCTATTACCTAAATAATAAATATCTAATTATCAGTTTAAAGAAAAATGAAGAAGCTCCAAATATATGTATACCTTACATGCAAATTAAATTAAGAAATAGATATAAACATTATGTATTCACACCATTTGTACTTGCAATTTCATGTTTCTAAAGTGCATGCTTCACACATTTTCCCGCTCCATCATGCTCTCCTTTCCCATGTCCACTTCCAAAAATGTTCCATAGAAACTTAATTTTTGCGTCTTGCATGTTGTATGGATAGCTAATTAAATGCTTTGGCATACTTAAATTATCCTGTAAAATTACAAATCAAATCAAAACCAATTACAAAAATATGTAAATCAAGAATTTAAATACATAGACATGTATGTGCTTTGGAATTAGATTAAAAGTAAATAATAACTTAAAAATGAGAATGAAAATCAATTTCAAAATTTATGTACTTACCCACACAACCATCAGACTAAATCTAGTGTTGTGAAGCATGTATCCCACGATTCTCAAGATCCTCAAAAAACATTCTAAAAAAGTGGGCAGCATAGCTCCTATCATGAACCTTATCATCACTAATATAGAAACGAACCTCCTTGATGATAATGCAACCATTTGGATCATTACTTTCTACACCATCCAAATTAAATTGTGTGTGTCTATAGATCACTTGCACAAATATTGCTACTTGATCAGAATGATAATATTGAGCCTGAATTTTCAATTGAGGGGAAAATGTATAGTTCTAATAGAAATATACAATTGAAAGAATACAACTAGGTGGAAATTTTTTTTTGGAATTACGATATTGTTTAGCTTTCCATCGTGCACCATGGCAATGTTCGATATGTGGATAAATCATAGTACAAAATCTGCTCATAAATTCAAGGTAGGGAAGTTCACTCTCCTTCAATGCAATTTTTTTGGATTCATCTCATGTCTTAGTTTGATATGTCTCATATTCAAATCTCTTCCACAAAATTGTCATTGTAACATCAATATTATCAATTTTCCATAGAAATTGTTGCAAATCTCCACAATCAGCACATGCATTTTTTATGTATTATACATTGAACTCATTTGAATTTTCTGATTTATCAAATAAAATAGACCTCACAAATTGTGTCATACTTCTAGGGATGTCCATATTTGGATTAAGTATTGTCATAGCTTTTTTATATGATTGCAAGTATAGATGAAACTCAACATGATTTTGACAAAAAAAAAATTCACGTACCTTATTTATGTGTACAAAGAAAGGGCGCAACATCTCAAACATTCCCTGACATATTTTCACATCTAAAAATTCTTGTCTGAACGCTTCAAACAATTCACTCTATGTTGTATTTATAAAAAATTTTGGGTGTTCAATTTTGTTACTGATCTCTTGATCTTTCATCTGTATAGTGTCCCTTCTATTAGAAGAAACATGGGAGTAGTTGGTCCAATATTCAATCACCAATCTCTTGACATATCTAGAAATTATGTATTTTTGAGGAAGTCTACAAATATGTATCTAATTCTTTTCAATGTTTTCATATAGCATATCTCCCATCCTCGTATACCTTTGAATAGTTCTTCTAAATACATTTAGAAATTTAGAAATTGCTTGAACTTGTCTTTTATGTGACAACCTCTTACTAGAAATTATAGTCACCAAAGCTCTTCCTGCAACACTTACATCAAATCCTCGACTTGTCTTATTAATAATGTTCAATGCATCTTGCAAATTTTCAACTATTGTTTATTTTACATGACCACCTAAGCTTTCCCTATCATCAACACGTAACAACTCCAAAATCGGAGTCATTTCTTTTTTCCTAAATAACTTGGCAAATAATTGTGCTCTTCCAACCACAAATTTCTTCTCAAAATGTTTATCCCACATTTTTTTTTGATGCAATTTAATTCTACTTATAGGTACCATGTCTTCATATGAGATTTGACTGAAAAGGGAATCCTCATTCAGTATTGTATTCCCCATTCTTTGATGGATGCCAGATTACCACATCATCTGTTTCACTTGGCACTAATATTTTCCCTATTAATGCATTGCTTAATTGACTAGAAAAAACCTCTGATATTCCTTCTGGTATATTAAGATTCCATTCCCATCCTAGCACTAGATTATTGAGTGGGTAACTAATATAATCCTTGATGAGCTTACCTTGATGTATCTTCCATCTTTCCATACTTTCCTTATCGTTCAGTATACTAGATAGGGTGGGATAACCACCCTAGGAATCCTCCCAAAAGATTGCCAACTCTTCTCTTCCTATATTCCAAGAGACATTATCCCTGATTAAATCTATACAGTTTCTCATGAAGTTACATATTCGATATCCCTTCGGTGGATTCTCATGTCTAACGATATTGAGTGGGTCATTTCCATCAAAATATTTACATCTTATTATCTTCACCCATTTGAGTTCATGTTATCTATTGATTTTCCAAACTAGTTTTTCTCCTAGAGAGATATTTTGATCCTTTAAATATTTTATACTTATACCTCCATCTTCTTTGGCCTTTCATATTGTATCCCAAGCAGTGAGGGCGATCTTTTTCTTATCTCCAGACCCCTTCCAAAAGAAGGTCCTGAATTTCTGGACTAGTCTCTTTTGAATACCAACAAGTAACTGCATACAAGACATTTGGAAGACCAGTAGCGCTCAAATTACCGATTTAAGCATTGTTACTCTACATGCTGAGGACATCCATTTACCTTTCCAGGATTCTTTTTTTTCCCTAACTTCTCCGATATATTTCCCCAAAGATTAGATTCATGATGACTTATATCTAGAGGAATTCCTAAGTACTTAGTTGGAAGTGATCCTTTCCTAAAATCCATAATTCTAAGAATACCTTCCTCTAATACATTAGTGGTGTTAAAAAGGAAAATTTCTGAATTATTCTTATTTATTAGTTTCCCTAAAGCCCCAGAATACTTGTCTAAGTTTTCCTTGAAGCTCCTTGCCTCCTCCTTGTCTTCTTTCCCATAGAGAATTGAGTCATCCAAAAATTGTTGATGGGTGGTGGGTTCTGATTGACTAGTAATACTGATTTCTTTGAGAATACCCCTCTCCCTTGTCTTAGTAGTGGATATACCTAGTGCTTCTACCATTATGATGAATAAGAAGGGAGACAAAGGATCCCCTTGTGTTATTCCTTGAGATATCTCAAAAAATCCTTCTAGGTTGCCATTAATTAATGCAGAGAACTTAGGTGTAGATATAAATTCAAAGATGAGATTATCAACTATTTCAAAAAGCCAAAGCCTCTAAGAATTTACTGAGAAATCTCCAATGTACTATGTCATAAGCTTTTCTAATGTCTAGCTTCATCAACATACTTGGCTCTTTATTGTGCTAGATAATTGGAAGAGTTGATTTGATTCTATATGCTAAGGTCTTAGAAAATAGTTTATAAAGGGTATTGCACAAGGAGATTTGGTGCAGAGCACCCTAGGGTTTAGCTCAAAACCCTAGCCCCAGCAATTTTGAACAGTTTTGATAACGGTCTTCTAACGAGCAAGGCATTTTTTAGTCTAGTCGCAAAGTCGCAGAGCCAATAGAGAGCCGAAAATAATGAATCGCACACTCGCGAGTGCACAACGAGAGTGCTCATCGCTCGGTCACAGAAGAATCATGAGCTCAGTTTCAAACAGTGCGATAGCGCGACGGGAGCTCATCGCTCGATCGCGAAGCAAGTGGTAGTTCTAAGTTAAGTGGTACGAGTGCGCGACCATAGTGCAGCGCAAGGTCGCGAAGGAAATGACAGCTCAGGTTGAAATGCAGCAAGTGTGTGACTGGAGCTCATCACTCAGTCATGATGACATCGTCAGCTCGGTTCACAGAGTTGCAGGTGCGCGACTTGAGCTCATCGCTTAGTCACAGAGAACATGTCAGTTGCATGCCAAGCAGTGCGGGAGTGCGATTAACATAATATCGCTCAGTCGCGAGGTAAAAGTCAAGTCAGGCAAAGACATAGTGAGCATGCGACGAGCATGTTATCACTCAGTCACAGATCAAAACATGAAGAGTGAATCCAGCTCGTGACTATGCGATGAACAACAAAGACAGTTAGAATGAGAAAGCATGCTGACTTGTCAACAGGAGAACGCATTTGAAAAGTCATAACCGCCAAAATAGAAAGGGAATGACATGGATGAAAGGTGTTGTCCATAGTGTCAACCATGCAGATGAGTTGATGATAGATTACAGAAGAAAATGAAGAACAGAGAATAGCTGGAAGTCTGAGATCGACAGGTAACCACCAGGGTTACAAAATCAAGGAGAAGCCGAAGATAAACAGAGGAGGAGAATCTATAAAAAGGTGGTTGAGAGTTAGTTAGTTGCAGAGAATTTCTATTCTTGACAGAGACAGAGTAGACTAGCAGAAAGTATTGTAATCTTCTGTATTATTAATAAAAAGAAGTTTGTCTGTACGTTGAGTGTTTTGTTGTTTTGATCAGAGTTCTGTAAAGTGCTGTTTTGTTTTCTGTTAAGTAATATGGGTGCTTCTTGACTCTGATAATTTGTTCTATGGATTGTGAAAGTCAAGAAGCATCCTCCATGTATATTATGCTTGTTCCTGTATTGATGTTGGAAAGGAAGCTAGTCAAGATTGCATACAAGTCCTAGGCGAGCCAATGGTCCAGCTAGAGAACTTGTAGAAGAGATAGATAAGAAGTAGGAAGGTGCATGACTATAATAATTCAGTCATGAAGAGTAAGAAACTGTGATAAATAAGGCATTTCGGTGGGTAGGGAACCTAGAAGAGAGGGAATAGTTAAGTCCTTCTGGTTAGGGTATGAGAATAGCCCTAAAAGACTCAAGTGTGAGTCTAGAGAGAGTCCTGAATTGAAGAGGATTCAAGGTGGGATTCCTAGAATAGAGTAGGAAACTCAGAGAGTTAGGTGACCTCCCCATTAGATTGGTATCAGAGCTATGTTAAAGATTTGGGTTTGAGATTTGTAAATGTTTCAAAGTACTGAGGAATCAGTAGAAGAATCAGCCATGGTGACAAATGTAGAATTGGCTAAAGAAGTGAATGAACAAAAGGAGAGAAATAGACTCCTTGAAGAAACTCTAGAGGT
>MU228207.1:1874964-1887343 GCA_018584345.1 Thuja plicata
ATGATAGCATTTTTGTTGTGGTAGATAGATTCAGTAAAATGAGTCATTTTATACCTTGTAAGACCACTAATGATGCTAGTCATATAGCTCATCTATTTTTCAAGGAGATAGTTAGAATTCATGGTTTACCAGTAAACATAGTGTCTGACAGAGATGTCAAGTTCATGGGTCATTTTTGGAAAATTTTATGGAGAAGGTTGGGAACTAATCTGTCCCACAGTTCTGCTTACCATCCTCAAACAGATGGTCAGACAGAAGTTGTCAACAGAGTATTGGGAAATTTGTTGAGATGTTTAACAAAGGAATATGGACAAGCATGGGATCAAGTGTTACCACAAGCAGAGTTTTCTTACAATGATAGTGTTAACAGAACTACAGGGAAAATCCCATTTCAGATTGTCTATGGGATGCATCCAAGAGGAGTTTGTGAACTTAAAGAGCTAAAAGGACAGGGAGTGATAAGTGGACATGTTGATGATTTTGCACAATCCATGAAGGAGATACATGATCAAGTGAAGAAGAATCTGATTGAGTCAAATCAAAAATTGAAAGAGAAAGTAGATGAAGGAAGGAGATAAGTCCAATTTCAGATTGGAGATCTAGTAATGGTACATCTGAACAAAGCCAGATTACAGAAGGGGATACCTACTAAGTTACAAATGAGGAGAATAGGTCCCTGCAAGATATTGGAGAAATATGGGCAGAATGCCTATAAAATTGATTTACCTAACCATTTAGATATTTCACCTATTTTTAATGTGCAGGATTTGATTCCATACAGAGGACCAGTGATACCTGAAAGCATTCAGCAGAGGGAGATAGGAAAAGATGTTCAAGACATACAGGTCAAGCCTAAGTCCAAGTTGCAGGCAGAGAAAATCCTGGATTCTCAAATTCAGAAGACAACCAGGTGCAGGGTATACAGAGAATACCTAGTAAAATGGTCAGGGTTACTAGAAGCAGAAGCCACATGGTTGGATGAAACAGAATGTAGAAGACATGGAATTAGTTCAGCATTACTGCCGACTAGTTCAAGATGAAATTTTTCTGTCTCAGAAAGGGGGGGAGTATGGTGCAGAGCACCCTAGGGTTTAGCTCAAAACCCTAGCCCCAACAATTTTGATAATGGTCTTCTAACGAGCAAGGCATATTTTAGTCTAGTCCCAAAGTCGCAGAGCCAGCAGAGAGCCGAAAATAATGAATCGCACACTCGCGAGCTAGTTAAAAAGTCAAGTCCCTTAGTGAGCGAGTGCGCGACAAGAGTGCTCATCACTCAGTCACAGAAGAATCATGAGCTCAGTTTCAAACAGTGCGATAGCGCGACGGGAGCTCATCGCTCGGTCGTGAAGCAAGTGGTAGTTCGAAGTTAAGTGGTGCGAGTGCGCGACCACAGTGCAGCGCAAGGTCGCAAAGGAAATGACAGCTCAGGTTGAAGTGTAGTGAGTGTGTGACTGGAGCTCATCGCTTAGTCGCGATGACATCATCAGCTCGGTTCACAGAGTTGCGGGTGCGCGACTTGAGCTCATCGCTCAGTCACAGAGAACATGTCAGTTGCATGCCAAGCAGTGCGGGAGTGCGATTAACATAACATCGCTCAGTCGTGAGGTAAAATTCAAGTCAGGCAAAGACATAGCGAGCATGTGACAAGCATGTTATCACTCAGTCATAGATCAAAACATGAAGAGTGAATCCAGCTCGCGACTATGCGATGAACAACAAAGACAGTTAGAATGAGAAAGCATGCTGACTTGTCAACAGGAGAACGCATTTGAAAAGTCATAACCACCAAAATAGAAAGGGAATGACACGGATGAAAGGTGCTGTCCACAGTGTTGACCATGCAGATGAGTTGATGACAGATTGCAGAAGAAAATGAAGAACAGAGAACAGCTGGAAGTCTGAGATCGACAGGTAACCACCAGGGTTACAAAATCAAGGAGAAGCCAAAGATAAACAGAGGAGAAGAATCTGTAAAAAGGTGGTTGAGAGTTAGTTAGTTGCAGAGAATTTTTGTTCTTGACAGAGACAGAGTAGACTAGCAGAAAGTATTGTAATCTTCTGTATTATTAATAAAAAGAAGTTTGTCTGTACGTTGAGTGTTTTGTTGTTTTGATCTGAGTTCTGTAAAGTGTTGTTTTGTTTTCTGTTAAGTAATATGGGTGCTTCTTGACTCTGATAATATGTTCTATGGATTTTGATAGTCAAGAAGCATCCTCCATGTATATTATGCTTGTTCCTGTATTGATGTTGGAAAGGAAGCTATTCAAGATTGCATACAAGTCCTAGGCGAGCCAATGGTCCGGCTAGAGAACTTGTAGAAGAGATAGATAAGAAGTAGGAAGGTGCATGACTGTAATAATTCAGTCATGAAGAGTAAGAAACTATGATAATTAAGGCATTTCGGTGGGTAGGGAACCTAGAAGAGAGGGAATAGTTAAGTCCTTCTGGTTAGGGTCTGAGAATAGCCCTAAAAGACTCAAGTGTGAGTCTAGAGAGAGTCCTGAATTCAAGAGGATTCAATGTGGGATTCCTAGAATAGAGTAGGAAACTCAGAGAGTTAGGTGACCTCCCCATCAAGATTGGCCTAAAGTCCTCCATACATCTCACTTCTTCCTTCTTTAGAATAAGGGTTAGAAAGGTGTTATTTATTTCTCTGAGGATATAACCCGAGTTTCTCATGCCTTCCAAAACTCTCAAGACTTCCTCCCTAATAAATTACCAGCATTTATAATAGAAGAAGGTGGGGAAGCCATTCGGCCCTAGAGCTTTGTCTGGGTGCATTTTATTTAAGGCTACCTCTATTTTTTCTTTAGTAAATGTAGCATTAAGGTGTTGGTTATGTTCTTCATTCAGTAATTTAAGGATAAATTCACTAATATTGTTAGAATTAATCTTTTTAGATCCTTCCTTATTATTTAAGAGATCTCAAAATATTTGACCGCTTCTTTGGCTATCAAATCAGGTTCCTCAATCCTTACTCCTTCTGAATTATGTATAGTTTTTATATTATTTACCAATCTTCTAGATTTTGCACTGTTCTAGAAGAATTTAGTGTACTTATCACCTTCCGTTAACCATGTCTCCCTTGATTTCTATTTCCAAAACACCTCCTTCTTTGCTAAAATATCTTCATATTTGTGAAGTAAACCCCTCTCTCTAAGATATCTCTCTTGGTCCATTCCCTCTTTCATAACAGACTCATTTAATACCACTAACTCCTATTGAATATTTATCTTGGCTTCATGAATATTTCCAAAGTTTGACTTATTTCATTCTTTAAGTTTTAATTTGATTTGTTTAAGTTTTAATTTGATCTGTTTAAGTTTTGATTCAAAAATGTATGCCTTGGATCCCTTAAAGCTCAATTCATTCCACCATTGTTTAATAATATCTAATACCCTCTCATCCAAAAACTATATTTTCTCAAATCTAAAAGGGCTCTTACAGGGTTTGACCGTGTCAGAGATCGAAAGTGAGATTGGGAAGTGGTCTGATCCTGAAGTAGGTATTATGGTTAAATCCAAATTGAAATCAAATGAACCCAAATTCCTGATGAAAAATAATCTATCTATTTTTTCTGTTATATTACTAAATCCTAGCCTTCTATTAGTCCATGTGAAGGATCCATTGGTTCTCTTAATATCTAACATTCCAAATTTATCTACCCAACTCCTAAACTGTGCCATTGTTGCGGAATCTCTACCTAATCCCCCATTTTTCTCATCTGGATTCCGAATAGCTTTAAAGTCCCCTCCTATGATTATCGGTAGATTACTATTATTATCAATATAATTTCCTATTTCATCCCAAACTCTAATTTTCTCTATCAACCCCGTAGGGCCATAAATATTTATTAGTTCAAAGGATAGGTTACTTGTTAGGTTCTTAATCTGACCTCCTATCCAGAATCTTGAACCTTCATTTTTATCAAATACTACTTTCCTCTGATCCCAAAGGAAAACTACTCCTGCAAATGCCCCCTAGGAAGCCTCACCTGAAAGTGTCCATATCCCTAGTTTCTTCTTAAACTTTTCCATCTTTAACAAGCTAAGCTTAGTTTTCTGGAGGAGGATACATTCTACCTCGAAAGTCTTTAAGCATCACTTTAAGATGCTCTGATTATTAGGGGCATTTAAGCCCCTACCATTCCATGTAATGAGTTTTATGGCTCTGTGGGAAGGATCTTCCCCTTCTATGGATGTAATGTTGTGATCTTAGCCTAGCCCTTTTATCACGCATCATTCTATCTTAACTCAGTAAGAGACTTCCATCCCCTTGTTTTAGGTTCTTTTTCACAATCTGTCTTAATCTTACCACTATAGGTAGTTTCCAACCCCCTTTTATCTCTTTTTATCATCCTCCTTATTTCCTAATTGACTAGAATAGACTTCTAATTCTTCCAAATCCTCACTTTTAATTATGTTTACTATACTACCTATGATGTTTTCCTTACTATTTCCTATATTTATGAAATTTAAGGGAATATTTGTGCCTAGAAGATCTGATAACTTCCCTAAGTTTACATCTACTTCCTTAAGTCCTTCCCTTGAGTTTCCATCCTAGATTCTACATCCACCTTCTGGGCATAGGTCAAAAATCTCTACTGTATCTAAATCTAAGATACAAACGCCTTGAATATTCACTTGTTCTACGGCTTGAATTTTGGCCTCCCCTATCTTCTTCATGTTTGAAGCATGGTTTAAAGTATCAGTAATAAATTCCTTATGATTTCCAACTTCTACTTCCTCAGGTATAGTTGATTTTAGGTATGGTGCTACTGTACTAGTGTTAGTCTGAAAAGTAATCATATCCTTACTTGGGTATGTCTATTGGAGCTCTAATAACTCACCTTTCTCTAATTGAAGTTTTGACTTACTATTATTGTATACACTTTTACCTGAGATGCCATTCTCAGTAGTGTCCTTACCTCTACTATGTTTAAATCCAATATTGTTTTCTTCAATATTTCCTTTCTACGGTTCTCATAATTTTAAGTCTGGGTTCATTCTATTAATGTTTACCTGAGATATATGTGTGTGTGTGTGTGTGTGTGTGTGTGTGTGTGTGTGTGTGTGTGTATCACATCTTACATGAGGGTGTGGAAATTCTAACACCTCCCCTATCTCTAA
Organism: Thuja plicata; assembly: GCA_018584345.1. Classification (NCBI taxonomy): domain Eukaryota; kingdom Viridiplantae; phylum Streptophyta; class Pinopsida; order Cupressales; family Cupressaceae; genus Thuja; species Thuja plicata. The sequence continues at coordinate 1,880,094 of MU228207.1, forward strand.
TTGAGACCTTAACCCATAATTATTGTCAGCAACATCCCCATCCTTTCCTTTTAATTCCAATAAAAACTTTCCACCTTTGTGTTCTCTGGCCAATTCTGGGGATCTTCTATTATCCCTAGAACAGGAACTTCTCAAGGATTCAGGAGTCTGCAGCTCCATTTCATTCAAGATACCCCTTGATGCCTCATCCTCAGAAAGAAACAAGTATATATTTGCCTCTTGAATATGGGTACAAAGAGGAGTTTTTTTTGTCATTCCAATTCCTCCTTGTCACAGATTTTATCTAAAAAAAGGTCAATTAGATCATCCACCAATGATTCCCCTATGTAATTTGTGATAAGGTTAACTTCCTTCTCAACTTGGGACTTTTCCTTTTCCTTGGAATCCTGATTTCCTTTCGTTTTGACCATCTCCTCCCTACATTCTTCTCTCCTATTATCTTCATCTTGTATTCCTCTAGATGTTATTTCACTCCTTTCTACAATTATCCCATTGGTTATTGTTAAATTCCCTTGTTGCTGGAGACTCCTAGGGGAAAAAATACCATTGTCTGAAATTGAATTTTCCTTGTCCATCTTGATAATTCTTAACTCTATATCCTTATCAAGGTTACTCCTAGTCTTTTGTACTTGACCCAGCTCAATAAAATTTATTGGATCAATACACTCAACCTCATCCATTTTCTATTATTATCCTTTATATGTCTCCATTATACCTTCCTCTACTAACTCCCCTTCTTCCAAGTCTATAGATGTAACCTGATAGGGCATTTATACTATGAACCATCCCCCATTTTCATTAAATCTAATGATTCCAAACTTCTGCTAAGGGTCATTAATGAACTGAGGATAGATGGATAGAGGTGATGCCTCCTCCACCATAAATTATCTGGTTAAAAGGATGGGCTCAATTTTGAAGGAAGAATTCCTACAATGGATTACTATTGGTTTAAAATATTATACTTTGATGTCTATTCAAACTATTATAATATTGTCAATTTGTGCCATTGAAGATTCTACAACTCCTACTAATTTTCCTAACAAATTTCCTACCTTCCTGAAATGTTCTACATTAATCAGCTCCACCAGTAGGTTATGGAGTAGGATCACTCTATCTACCATAAAATTTTCCAGACTGAAAGGATTAAAAAAGGGTTCCCAATCTCTAAAAAAAATCATATCCTTTAAACCTAGGGAATCCACCTTGTAGTAGTTTATTTTTAATTCCTTATTACAACAATCAATATAAATGAAATCCTTCACAAGAAGAGAAATACCTACCTGGTTTGGGAAGATTACCTTTAACCATTCTCGAATCTTCTGAGATGAAGTCCCTAGACCATTCCTTTTGACAAAGACCCCAAACAATTTGCATAGATCTTGAGTTCTCTCAATCACTCCATCTTTGATATCCAAATCCAATAGAATTTCTTGTGTTTGGACATTAGGGATCTCATAGAGAGTAAGATGCATATGTCACATCTAGGGGCTAACCCCATGCCCAGTCCAATTTAATTCGATTTCATCCATTCCATCTTCCATCAAATGAAGGTGACTAAATCTATTTTTTGTAAGAATTGGGATTGATTCTCTACGGTTCTTTGACATCCTATGATTCTGATTAAAGGAAGATAGCCTTCCATTCCTTCTTTTCCTTGATATTACAATGGTCCAGTTGGGGGAACCTAGTGCTGGAAGAGGATAAGCCCTAGCATCCCTGAATCTATCCTCTTCCTTACCAAATATGGAGAGATTTGAGCTACTCTGTCCACCAGACATCCTCCATCTGATTCTAGCTGATGTATCATCATAAATTTGACCAACATTAATCCCCAAGGAGGCAGTGGGGAATCGAGCTCTTGGGATAAAGGAATAATGCCCAGGATGTGAGGGGACAATAGCATATGAGCTATCATAAGGAGGAAGGGTATCCAATAGAAAAAGGTTATTTTCAAAGAGACAATACTTTGTTTTCTATTAAAAAAAAATAAGCTTGTTTTCTTTTCCGCTCTAGCCAGAATAGATTCACACTACTTAACAAATCTATTTTTTCTAGACCTTCCATTTCACCAAAACTCTTAAAATGTTTATGGTGAGAGGATTTTTTGGGAGAGGTCTTCCTTCATTGCTTACAAACTAGAGTCCAACCATCTATGCATTTTGGAAATTCTATCTAATCAACCCTAGGAATGATAACATCATTTCAATAGTTGTTGTGAGGAACCACTCCATACTTGGGTGAAACAGAAAACACACCCAGATCTAGGGCATCAAAAGAGTTCATAGTAGAAAGACAATAATGGAGATTTGCATACTTTGTTTCCTGAAAGAATTATTTTTTCTTTTTAGAAAGGTTGCAATGTCCAGATGCGTACTTTGTCCTATTATAAAAATTAGACTACTTACCCAGAGCAGAGAAAATCGGGAAGCAAGCCATTCTTTTTTTTCTTTTTTTCATGATAGTAGATTATTGTTCTTGACCCAAAAAAAATTTCTACCCCTTTCACCTTTGACAATTTTGTCAAAAGGGGGAGAAATGGTATATGCAGTGACAATGACTTCTATAATTGTTCAGTGATGGTATTTGTTCAGGATGATCTATGGTTGTTCAATGATGGTATTTGTTTAGGATGATCAATGGTATTTTGTTGATTTTAGTGATTCAGATTCAGTAGAACAGTGAACATTTATTATGTCATTAATGTACAAGGCATGTTGATGGAATTCCTATGGTATTATTGATCTTGTTTGTTGGTCTAACAATTGTGTGCATTCTTGACAGGGAAAATCATGTATTTCTCATAGTGATGTTGTGACCTCAGGTATATATTTTAGTTTTGTTTGGCACGAAGTTTGTTTTGCTTCAAAGTGATACAAATTTGTTCAAACTCATCTTAGTTTGACATCAATGTCAAAGGGGGAGTTTGTTGACTCATGTATCACATGTTGGCATCTATGTCGAACTAAAGATGAAAAAGTTTGCAAGATTAAATTCTTGATTGGATAAGATGTTTCTTATGTGATCTTTCATGAGAAAATCTACTTATACCATTCTATTAGATTTATGATTTCAACATTTACTCATACAAGTTGGTTCATATACTTGTAATAAAAGTGAGACCATTGGTATTACCTTAACATTGAGTACTCATTACTATTTTAACACTAAATGACATTATTATCATGACTTGATATACATTGACACTATCATGTTAGATCTTTGTAAAGGATCTCTTTGCAAGCATAAATATGTTATCTAAATGCATTTTTTTATTGAGAATGAATTTTAGTCATTAAGAGAAGACAATAGTATAAGTCACTCTATGGTGACTAAGAGCACCTTGGCATATTGTGATCAAAATCAAAGTTTAAAGACACCTAAATGCATTTGTTAAAAATTCCATGTTGTTAGCATTCTCTATTGACTTGACATATTGCAAAGAATAAACATTAATGACATATAGTCATTAATATATTTGGAAAATTAAAAGGAGTTTGAAGGTTTCATTTTTTATATATATTTTTCTTTGAAAAAGGCCTAGAGATTTTGCTTGGACTTGGGCACAACCCAAGGAAGTTAGGGCACGGTCTAAGATAATAATAAACGACAATATTTTTTATGGAGGTATCTGAAGTGTGGAATGAATGACTTATCTTGAAGCAATTATAGTGAGAGTTTTTTGGGGTTGGAAAATTGACATTCGATTATGTGATTTGGCAATAACATGAAGGGTTGAATGGGAATTGAAAAGAGTTTTCTTTCCTTTAGTAATTTGGTTTAAATTAAAATTTGTTAAGGAAATATTTGTTTTCCAGTATCCATTATATGTTTAAAGGTTTAGCAATTTTGTGCCCTCTGTATGAGAATTTTTTATAATCCTTGCTCCATTATTGGGATTAACATTTTGTTGCACAAGTTTTCTTTTAATCTTGTTTTGGGAATGCATTTTTCAATATGTTTAATAAGTCTACATTCTTCATTCATTTTAACAGATTACAATTTGTTTACTATTATTGATTAGCAAGGAAGAGGTTGAAAAAGCAGTTATGTTTGAATATTTACAAAGTTGTAGTTTTGTATCTTTAGTTATCAATTGAAATGGAAGTTTTCATTCAGTTTGCAAAACAAAGAACATTATAAATGCATTATATTCAAGGTATTCATGTGATTGAGATACATATAGAGTATTGTGGTATACAAGCTAAAAATCTTCCTTGGTTAAATGTTCTATTAAAGAGAAATGGGCTTACATTGATTCTATTGTCATGCTTATTGTATAATTGAGCATAATGAGAAATTGTGAAGGCATCTTGTATCACTATATTATATCATTGGGCATATAATATATATGAACAATGTCATGGTATATGTGAAAGATTTATGTCATACATTTTATTTTGAATCTCAAGCAAAGTGAGATCAAAATATGTTGTAACTTGTGAAATTGAGATGATACTCTATAAGTTGAATAATTTGTTGAATGTTAATGTATAAGCCAGTGAGGAAAACAAATTTCAAGTGAGACAATAAATAGCTAGTGAGGCACATTTTGCAAGTGATGCATTTGTATTTTTCAGTGAGACACACCAAACAGTGAAGCATTGTAAAAAGAATATTTCAGATAAGCAAGTGAGGCAACTTCGAGTATTTTTATTCCCCAGAGGGTTTCCACTCAGGAAAAATTTCTTGTGTCACATTCTTGTGTATGTTTGTTGTCCATTCACTTTTGTTTCATATTGAATAAAGAATTTAAATTTTAAAATGTATTTAAAATATAAAATTTGTGTATGAACACTGATTCACCCACCCCCTCCCCCCTCTCAATGTCCATCGTACTCCAACAAAGTCTACTTTTTTAAATAGTAATTTGAATGAGGAAGTTTATATAAAGCAACCTGATTGTAAGATGGAAAATTCTCTTTATGGCCTTAAACAAGCCCCATGTGCTTGGTATGACAAAATTGACAATTACTTTCAACAACAAGGATTTAGAAGAGGGATAATAGGCAACAATCTATATGCTAAAGAAGAAGGTAAACACATGTTGATTGTTGTTGTTTATGTTGATGATCTAATTTTTGGAAGTGATTGTGAAGAAATGTGTCAAGTATTTGCTACTAATATGAAAATAGAATTCAAAATGTCCATGTTGGATGAGTTATCATTCTTCCCTAGCTTATAAATTCTTGAATTAGATAGAGTCATTTTTATCTCTCAAATAAAGTATATTAGAGGGATGTTGAAAAGGTTTAGAATGGAGGATTGTAATCATGTAACTACTCCTATGGTAACATGATGTAAACTTAGTAAAGAGGATGAGTCTCCTAATGCTAATAAAAATTTTTACATGTCCATGATAGAAAGTTTGTTATATGTTACAGCCACTAGACCTAATATTATGCAAGCTATTGGCTATGTTTCTAGATTTATGGCTTCGTATAAGGATACTCATGTTAAAGTAGTTAAGAGGACCTTCAAGTATCTTAAGGGTACAATGGATTATGTGTTATGGTATCGTAAAGGTAATGATTTTACACTTGCAACTTATACTAATGCATATTGGGGTGGTCAAATTGATGATAGAAAGAGAATGAGTACAAAGGTGCTTTCTTTCTAAGCGACTATCTTGTTTCATGGTTTGGTAAAAAATAGGCTTCTATTTCATTGTCTACAGCTAAAGCAGAGTATATTTGTATCGTCTTAAAATGGAAGCAGTTCCATGTTAAGAATGTTTAGCCCTCCTTAGGGGGTGTTTTTGACCACCATCACATTGTCCCCTCATTTCTTCATCCTCTCCTACTTATCTTCCTGTTTAGGACCCTGATTGGGCCTCTCTGGGCACCTTCTATCCCACCTGGCATATTTTCCAGGGGTTCTGACCCCCTGGGTCAAGGTTGAACTCAACCTTGACCTAGTTCATGGTTGACCTCAACCTTGACCTAGCTTAGGGTTGAACTCAACCTTGACCTGGGTCTCCCTTCCAAATCTGGAAGCTTTTTGGTTGTCGGAGGTCATCAAAATTTCATTTTTCCGCTTTCAGGCCGGTTGTTTTGGGTTCCGAAGCGGAAAAATCCTAAATTATATTTAATATAGGTCCTATTCTAGGGTCATGGGTCTAATTGGAATTTAATTTTCCTATTTCAGCCTCTCTAGAAGATTGTGCCCTAGTTTCATATAAAAGGAAGCTTTTCTCTGTCATTTTCTCTAAGCAATTTCTCTGAACCAAGAACCATAAAGCATAAGACACAAGAGGCAATTCTAATTCTCTCCAAGTGAAATCAAGCAAGAAGTTCAAGCATCCATTGTTCTACATGTTTTCAAGCTTTCAAGGTGTTCAATTCTTCCTCTCAAGCATTCAAGCTCTCCATTGAAGATCAAGGATTCAAGCTTTCAAGCCTTTGAAGGGATTTGGTTCCAACATTCAAGATTCATCATTCAAACCCTAGATCTAGCCATCATGGTGGTGTGATCTTCCTTTAAGATCCTTTGTGCATCCTCAAGACTTATTACTTATCTTCAAGGTGGATTCCAAGAATACAATCATGGAGGTTTATGGTTTCTATTGAGTCCAAGCTTTCATATTCACATACTTTCTTACATTGAATTACATTGGCATATCTATTCAATATCATAGCTTCATTCTTAGATTCAATTCTACTACTTGCTAGCATTCTATACTTTCTTGATTTCAAGGTTAATTCTTAAATTGGGGTTTGACTAAGGCAAATCCCTCCCCCCAAAAAACAAACCTCTTTTTCTTGTAGGTACAGGTTTAGGACCACAGATTTGAGGGAAAATCTGGATACCCATTTCGGCCAACTTTCAGGATCCGTGAACAGATTTTCTGTCAAACCTGTGTAGGTCAAGGTTAATATTATTGGGTCAGGGGTGACATTTGTGGGTCAAGGTCGACCTTTTTCTCAAGACAGTGTCAGATCGAAAAAGGATTTTTGGGTTTTGTCTGTCTCTGTGTTTCTATTCCGGATCAGGCTTCGGATTTTCCAGAAATAGGCTACAGACCTCCGAAAATAGCATTCTTCATATTTGTAATATTTCAAGGTTAGTGCATTTCTCCTATCCATTTCAATTCAAATCCTTAATCATTCTAAATCTACCACACATATACATTCATTCACACACATTTTAGGAGGGAAACCTAGGATCTCCTTCTTTATTCTTATTTCCAATAGATTGATTCATTTATGCATTGATCCTTTTTGGGTTGATCAATTTGGATCCTTCCTTTGTGC
>MU228208.1:31378-52833 GCA_018584345.1 Thuja plicata
CCTCATTGTATTGTGTGATAAATGTATCATTATTTTTATTATTATAATAGGACCCAAAATTTCTTCAGTCTCATTGATTTATCAACAATCCAAAGGAAATCTTAGCCCCGATAAGCGTTACAAATAATATAGTGACATTTTTGCCTCATGGAATATAATGAAGTGACTAGATTATATTTTAAATCAATAATGACAACTAATATTTGTGACACATCCCTACTATAACTAATAGTTATGATATATTATTGGTGAATTAATTTAGATTTCTATAATAATTGATAAAATTTAGGCGAATTGAATCTAACCATCTATCAAATATTAGGCGAATATTTGAGTTCAAATTTTCAATAAAATAAAATATTTGGCTATTTAAATATTTTTAGAATAAAATTTTGTAAAAGTTTGGCGATTTAGGTCGCCTTAAATCTTGAAATATTAGCCAAATTTGGATTCTCAAATTTAAAAAATTAGCCAATTGGCGAATATTAGCCACTAAAAAAATCACTGGTGTACAAAATATGAAATAAGGAGCATAGTGTATTCCCCCATGTTAAAGTGATTGCAAAATCCTTAATGGGAGCAATGGATTTAATGAAGCATACATGCACCCACAAGATACGTTTCCACTATGAGATGCCCCAAAGAAAGGACAAAACAAGGAAAATGAACACATGAAAAAAGAGAGTATGTAAATGATCTACTAACTTAGGGTTAGTATGATCATATGATAATTCATGTATATCAAAATCATATCAAAATGAATTGTAATCATTCCCCAATGGTATTATATCTAAAAGTACAGTGGAATAATGTCACATAAGAATTACGAAGAAGAGTCTCTTTGGGCCAACATCATGGAGGCCAAAAATAATAGGTAGGTACAGTTTTGGATCATCCCCAATTAGAAAGAAAAAACTCACATTTATGAATAGTAGCACATGCACGACATAACATGTAACAACATATACAAGAAATGAGATATATTTAAAATAATTTCACAATGGGTTGATTCCTTCATCACCCTGCACCAACATAGCAACAAGGGTAATCTAAAGAAATCTAAATAGAATATATAAAAAGTATCACATCATGGAGGAAGCACATTACAAAAGGAAAACACAAATAATCCACTTTACAAGAGGAACAAGTCAAGCATATCACCTACACCCCATCTCGGGTTGTAGTGTTTAGGGAAGCTGGGAAACATGCAAGGGGAGAAACATAAAGCATATGAGATGGAACAATAGATGGTTCCAAATAGGGACTATTCTATAAAGATGGGTAATTTTTTCATCACTAGGACTAAGAGATAATTCTTTTTCAAACATAGCTGGTAAATCGTGATTGACATCAATAAGATCATACATATCATCAAAATCACTAGCTATAATATCATAATTTTATGTGGAACATTGCAATCATCATCATCAAGAGTATCTTCTTCATCAAAATTAATTATAGTAGAATCAAAGGTACAAATATAATTATCATGTTTGTTAAATTTCATCTTTCTCAAATGAACTTCCTTTCTTGGGATATGCATAGGTTGGTCAAAGAATAAAGGCATCGATACCTATTAAGGGGATGCAATATTTTGTGTAGCATGCTCATGGGCTCTAGAAAGGCATTTATGGTGATGGTCATGAACACAATTTCTATGTTTAGTTTTACTTGAGATTTGGTTTGGTTTAGGATCAATCAACATCGGGTCATTTTCTTCTTTAGGAGGAAGAATGGAAGGTACCACATTAGGTTGAGAGATAAAATCAATAGAAAATTTATATGGTATAGGAGGTGGAACATAAGAATATAGAAGAAGTGTGGAAGCTATAGGAATAATTCTAGGTCTAGGGTAAGGAGATGGAACATCCTTAGGATCGCTAATCTCACAAATCTTTTGGATTTTTAATTTATGATAGAATAAAAAAATATTGTCCTTGTGAAGTTGAATTGGTCGAGTCATAAAAGACAAAAATAAGTCAAGGTTCCCTTGGGGCTATAAAGGCTGATAGAGACTATGATTAATTTTGATTATTTATCCATCATGGGAAAATTTAAAACACTTATGAATAAGAGAGGGTACAACTTTCATGGAGGTGAGAAAGGAAGACCATGTCTAACTTGAAACTGATCAGAAGTTGGGATGACAAAAAATGTGACATATAGAGTATTACTAGAAACTTCTATGGGGAAAGTAATGGAACCATGGATAGAATAAGTGAAACCATTGAAATTTTGTATCATCACATCATACTTATCATTGAAATAGTGTTACAATTATCTAGTGTAAATATATTCTTCATTTATAAAATTCACTATGCAAGTAGGATCTATAAGGACACTAGAAGAAAGAAGACCATTAGGTGCTTTAATCATAGCTTTAGGATCAAATATAATGAAAAGATCAGGTTCATGTTTGGGTTTAGGTTTTTATTGATTAATAAGGTTGACAATATTATTTGCTTCAATAAAATCAATGTCATAGTCAACAACTAGGGTGGAAGAAGAAGGTAAAGACTGAGTAGACTCAATAATATTGGTCGAATGAGAAGGCAAAGGATTTGTATAAATTTGTAAGCTTTGGTTGGAGGTGACATGGATTTGTTTCATTGATCATTAACACCCTAAAAAATATAACTTTTGAATCAATAAGGTCTTGAATCAAATATTTTAAAGGGAAACACTTCTTAGTATCATGACAAAAAGGTTTGGATCAAAGGATTTAGGAAAAGGTTTGGACGTGTCAATTAGTTTAATAGGGGGAAGTCAAGTATCACAATAGTATCCAAATATTCAAAAAGATATGTAAAATTATGATAAGGTCTACAAATAGATGAAAAAGGAGTCACACCTTTGGATTTTTCTATCACTTTCTCATCTACATGGTTTGATGAAGATCTTAGATTTTTGAAACTTTTGATAAGATTGAAATGTGGCATCACCCTTATCAACTGGAGCTATTGGAGGAATGCTATCAAATTTAATCACTTGAAGATGATAATTATGGATCACTACACATAATTGAGTAAAAGAGGAGAATTCAGACAACAATTTATAATCCCTAATGACTTTTACAAATTAGAAATGAAAATACATTCAATATGATCAACTTCAGGCATAGGATAAGAAATATGAGCATGCAAATGCTTAAATCTACCAATGAAATTAGTCACTTTTTCTTTAACACCTTGTTTTTTTTTAGAAGAAGGGGACACGTAGAGTGGGGTGAATTAGTGTTCTATCAAATTTAACTTTATTAACTCAATTCATAAACCAATTAATATTTCATAACCTGAAAAACAAAGTGCATGAACATAAAGAAAAATAAGCACACCACCATAACACACAGATTTTTATCATGGAAATTTTTTTAAGGGGAAAAACATAGTGAGGATGACACCCACAAGAAAATACTTTGTGTAAATATTATCTTACAATAAAGAGGAATGCACTTGCATTTAGGCTTACTTCCTAGATCTCACTCTTTAAATCAAAAAGGGATACAACCTATATAGAAGGGATCACTTCCTTACAAGGATCAATACAATGATAATTATATAGTGAACTATCTAATATAACATCTAACAATGTAATATTATAGTTCCATGTAAGCACAAAACATATATCTGATACCCAATGTCATTGACTGACCTTTATCTATGTTCTTGATCAATCAGTAAATCAAATCTACAAACATTGCATAAAACTTTCTCACCATAGATTGTGTGCCACTAATCATGTATCAATAACATCAACAAAACCTAATTCGTCAATCTTATACTTGCGCAACCACAAATTTGATCTCACAATGNATCTATGTTCTTGATCAATCAGTAAATCAAATCTACAAACATTGCATAAAACTTTCTCACCATAGATTGTGTGCCACTAATCACGTATCAATAACATCAACAAAACCTAATTCGTCAATCTTATACTTGCGCAACCACAAATTTGATCTCACAATGTTGCCATAAAAACTTTCTTGGGATATGTAAACCGCTTTTCCCTTAACCGCCAAAGACAAAATTAAAACACCAATTCAAATCAATATAATCATTAATTTGACCTTATATTTGTTATCTCAACTAATTTGAATATTATTTCACCATCAAAAACATTTTACTGATTTGTGCAGTAAGATTTTTTACCATGTTGGCTTGTTTTAACTATCAACCTTGAAAAATGAGACTCATAAGCATATAACTTCTACATGCCAAAATTTCTTGCCATCAAAATTTGGATTTAGCATGAATATATGTCTAACATGCTCCCCTTATCTATACGCTCTAAAATATCAACCTAGTAGACATCACCAATCCAAAACATGTCTGTGCTGGAAGAACACTTTGTTTTGCACACTATACTTAACCAAATTCAAATTTTCTTTTGGTATAACCACCTGGTGAGTTGCACACGTGGGATTAGGATATAAATAAAATATTGTTTCAATTAATGATAACAATCATCCATATCTTTAGTATATCTTTCAATCTTTCCAACAATCTCCCCCTTTGGCATTGATGACAATACTTAGTGAAAAAAATTCTAAGTGTCCCATAACAAAAATATGCACAACTTCAATACTCAAAAGGATTCATCCATAACTCCACATTAGACATATATTTTAATTTTAGCACACATTTTTCACTTTCATATTCTCCCTCTTTGACATCAATGGAAAAGGGAACATCTTCCCTACCAAAATTTAACCCAAAAACTATATATTGTACATATATATGTTGTATATGTACATAGAAAAACTTCATACCTATGTCATTGAGAAGATATCTACAAAAATTGTCTTAAAAAATTGTAGGGTAGTGTCCCAACCCTATTTGGGACTTCAACACATAAATATGCCCATTGAACAAGTATGCTTTCACTTATGCCTTTAGAAGGTTTACTCGGGATGAAGAAACTAAGGCTTCTTGTGCTTCCTTTAGTGCGTTGAGTAAAGTGTGAAGTTTGGGGGCCAAAAAGCATTGTAACTACTTGATCTTCCCTAGAATTTTGTCCTTTTCTTTATTCAAACTCTAAATATTGTCAAAGAGAGGTAGAACTTGATATCCTAGGTTAGATGTGGAGTAGTGATTTTTAGACACTTCCTCCTTCATTTAGAGCATCTTGAATGTTCTTGATGTTGGCTTCTAGTACAACATTTTCATATGATATGGAGACCTTGACCTCATCAAACCTCCTCTCATGAAATTTGTTTCCTTACTTTAACTTCAACAACCTTCTCAAAAGATTCAAACTTTGAACTTACCTCACTAATTAACCTCTTTAATTGGTTAGCAGGGTTGTCTAAACAATTCCTAAAATGTGAAGGTATCAATTTATTCAATACATCTGATGCTTCTATCATTAATTTTTTGTCCTATAGGTGATTCTTTAGCATTTATTACTTTGCTTGTGCCTTAGCAGGTTGTGAAAACTTGAACTTTTGAATAGGAGAGAGGGTTGATAATTCCACTAGTTATTGAGGTAATTCATAATCAATTTGAGTTTTGTCTAACCCCATTAATCCTTCTCTATTTGTGTAGTGTCTCTTTCTTGCAACACTTTCTTTCCCTTGTCAAAAATACTAGCCTTGCTTTTTACTTCTGCATTTGGGTCTTCAGTAGATATTAGAAGCATTGTGTTTAGAAGATAATTTACCTCTACTAATTCAACCTTTTGAGGTTCTACTTCCTTCCTTACTTCAGTGTCTTCTTCCTTTTCCTTTTCCTTCTCTATCTCCTTCTCTTTCTTTTTTTCTATATCCTTCTCTATCTCATGTCCTTCTCCTTTTTTGGTTCTTTCCCCATTTTGTCCTCAAGTTTCTCTATTATAGTGTCAGTTACATCATCATCTATTATACCATATATCTCTACAACTAGTATTTTAGGTACATCCACATCTATAATCACTATAGTTGTGACTTCTACAACTTTTGCGACACTTAGCTTGTTGCACCTATGCACTTCTAGTCTTTCCTTGTCTCACTAACACACTACTTGTCTTGTCTTGTTTCATTTGCAAATCACTAGAAAAACTTATTGTGGGGAACCCAAGTTGTGGACCTAAAGAACTTGCTCCCTAATCCTCTAGAATAACTTCATATCCATTTTCCTTAAAATAGTATCTCATTAATTTCTCTATTTCTTTGATGACTTATCCAATCTTCACTAACATGAGCTTATGTATTCTTTGCATGATCCTAAAATAATGTCTAGACTTCTTAAGAATAAAATTTACTTCATCTTTAGCTATGATGGGATATAAGTCAACTATGGCCTTCTCTCTTAGTGTCTTATCCTCAAAAAGTGTGTAATATTTCCTTGCATCTAGGATTTTGTACAGACTTGTAGGAATCTCTAATTCAATCTCAATTAGTGCTTTTTAAAACCTAGACAAGAAATGAGAAGAAATAATTTTCACTAAGTCATTGAAAGACATACCATGTGTCATCTGATTCAAATTTTGTCTCTTTTCTTCCCTTCATTGCTTCAGTAGAAGATTTGGGCTTTGATGGTTGCGAAGTAGATTTCCTTTGTCTCATGAATGCATTTACTACATCATTAGATTCAGTGAGCTCATCATCAATTTCTTTAATGATCACTTCAACTTTATTCTCGTCTTGCTTCTTCTCTTCTTCTTTATTCTTGCTAACTCTCCTCTTTTCCATTGGTCTCCTCTCCTTAGTTGTATTTTCTTCCTTCTTCTTACCTTCTAGATTCTTCTCTACTATTTTATTTTCTACTTCTCTTCTTTTGAATTGTCTTACGTGGGGTGTCCTCTTAGTCTCCTTAATAGGTAGAGATGATTCAATCTGTCTGGTATCTATAATCCATATCTTCCTAGATGTGGAAGGTGGGGATTAGTACTAGTGCCTTCAATTTTAACTACTTTCTCTATATTACCTTGCTCTTCCCTAGCTTGTGCAACCTTAATTTGTTCAAGTATGACCCCTGTAGACTTAACTGCACTTTCTACCAACTTCCTCACTCTCCTTACAAACATTGGCTCCTGAAACTTCATATGTAAAATAAGGCTCTTCTCCTTCTAGGTTCCAAACCTTTCTTCAGTTTCATCTCATCGAATCTTCAAAATATCATCAGCATATAAATTTAATAAGTGTTTATTCACCTCATAGACTATAGGCATAATCCATGAGGTCCTAGGATCCACTACCTCCTTAAAACATTGGTCGATATCCACCATAAAGAAGATGGTGTCTTCATAATTTTTTACAACTAATTTAGGGATCATGTCCCTAGAGTGCATCATCTTTTGAAATGTTTTAAAATATCCCCAAATAACTCCAACTCTTGTAGTTTCATCCATTCTATACATTAACTCTTGTATTTATTCTTCAAGTGGCTTATGATTTGTCCAATCAAGTTGCCGTGAACCTAGAAATTTCTTCATAAATTAAAAGAAGAGATAAAAGATAAGTGTATCATATTTGAATTTTTTTTTCTTTTCCTTTTTTATCTTCTTGAAGTTCTCTATTAGTTGGAGTCTCATAGTTTCACAAATATCATACTCTTTAGCTTCCTTTAGCATCTCATAGGCAATGTAAATTGTTGTCACCGACACATAGTTGTCCCTGTTGGAATGATAAAATTTGTAATCTATCACCATAGATGAAAATATGACATCATTTTTAATGATATTAGTTATTATAATTCCCATTTTATCATTTTTTCTCATGTTGTATCATAGACTAGGTGTGTCTTGGTAGACTTGAGTACGAGAACTTTTCCAGATTTCCACAGACTAGTCACTACTTGAATTTCCTCTTTAGTGATCTTGAATGGCTGTGCATAGGTTATGTTAAACTATAACTAATTAAATGTTTGAAGATGATAAGTTGATGATCACCAAGCTGCAAAAGTGAATGCAAGACGTTAAATTAGTTAATGTATTGTATTGTCATTGATGTCAACTTAATATGTTTTGATTGGTCATACACATATTGTCATAAAATTAAAAGAGTTGAAGGGAAAAAGTTTATGGAGTTGGTAAAACATAAAAGTTCAATATACACCGAGTGACAATATACACCGACGGACAGTGCACAATGATGGATAGAGAACACCAAGCAGTTCACAGTGTATACCGAGCACCATAATAACTAAGAAAGTGGTTACCAATCAAGAGCTATTTATCAAGCATAATTGGAGTGTCCACCGAGCTAACTGAAGTTGTCATCGAGCGTAACTGAAGTCAATGACCGAGCTAACTAAAGTTGATCACCAATCAGATCTGAAGATAAAAATGATAAAACCACTTATTTGGTAGGAGCTATGTTTTGATTGACTGGTTGATTTCTTTATTCTTATCGATCAGTTGAACAAAAGAAAAGAGGGATATTTAAAGCATGTTTTATTCACAAATAACAAGGAGAAATTTATGGAATAAAACTATATGAGAGCTTTACAGATTAAAGAAAGAACATCAAGTTTTAAGGATCAAGAAGTTACCTACGATGAAAAGACAGAGATTGAATGACTAAATCATATATATATATATATATATATATATATAAAGAGACAAGTAATTCATTATGAAATGAGGAATGTGGAATATAATTATGATGAAGATAGAAGTCTTCATGTAGATCTGATCATACTGGCTGAAGAATAGAGCCAAGGAATTCTACAGACATTGAGCAACAAAGAACACAACATTCACCGAGAAGAACAAAGAAGGAAGCAAAGGAATTGAAGAGCATAATGATCAAAGAGGTATTATTGGACTAAAAATAGATCTGAATATTTACAAGTTAAAGTTGTATTATTGAACAAATCATTTATTGTATCAGTTTAACCATTGATTCAGAAAATGTCTTAACCAAGTGGGGTTTAACCATCCTTATTGTATTGAGATACTCAAGAGTGTCAAAGGGTTTTCTTGTTGACAATATAGTGAATTTTAGGTCAAAATAAAAACTTTTAGTTTTGAATCCTCTAACAAGGTCACACTTAACAGTGTGTTTGTAACCTTTAACTGGGTTGGCTCTTCACCGAGCTCACTTCAGAAGAGTGAAAATTTTGGGTTACTGATCCCAAGTGGTTTTTCCCTTAATAGGGTTTACAAATTAAAAATACATGTGTCAAATTTTTATTTCTTTCATTGCATTCATAGTCTACTTTACACATTACTAAAATTGGATTGGTAGGTAAACACTAAGTTTAATTTATGCTACTCGGTAAAGGCTAGAAAAGATAAACACTATATCTTACCGAGTAGTATATATTTGTTAAAGTTATTTGAGGCATACATCTTGATGGACTGAAAGATAACTAGAGGGTATTATATTTGTGATATAAGTTTTTGGTTGAGTTTTTGGAATTATTTTTAAGACCACGGATTCACCCCCCCTTAGTTATTCTAACAATTGGTATCAGATCTTTGGTGCTTGGAAGAGAGTTTAAATACTTAAGCTAAAGATCACAAGATGAGTAAAAGGGATGTGCCTAAGTTGAACAAAGATAACTTTGCATCATGGAAAATCAGGATAAGAATTCATCTATCAAGTATTGGAAATGATGTCACAAAATACTTGGATGCTAAATATGTTGCACCTACTGGACCTCTAACTGTTGATCAATTGAGAGACAAAAATGAACATAATTCTATGATGATAGAACTTTCTTCTTCACTATCTAATGCTGAATTTGAAGATGTCAAATCTTGCACCTCTAGAAAGAAAATGTGGGATGAAATCAAGTTAGTAGATGGAGGAGATGCAAATGTGCTGAGATCTAAAGCTGAACACCTAAGAGGAAAGTTTGATGACCTAAAAATTAAAAAAGGAGAGAACATCACTCAGCATAGTGATAGAATCAAAGAATTTGTTAATGCTATCCGAGGAGTAGGAGGAGTACTTGAGGAAGAAACAGTTGTAAGTAAAATTATGAGAACCTTACTACATGTTTATGCTATTAGAGTATCTGCAATTCAAGAAATGAGAGCATTAGGTAGTAAAAATATTACTCTTGATAGTTTGATTGGTAGAAATATTTCATTTGAGATGAACAACTATGACAACAGTGTATTATTAACTATTGAGTCTGCATTCAAATCTTCTTAGAAAATAAGCAAATCTAGTAACAAACACACTATGAGAAATGATAGTTAAAGTGATAGTGATGAACAAGAACTTGATGAACTTGAAGCACTAATGGGTAGGAGATTACATAGAGGTAAAGGAAGATACAAAGGTAAATTACCATTGGTCTATTTTAATTGCAAAGAAATTGGACATTTTGATGCTATATTCCATAACAAGAGAAAGGATGAAAGAAAAAATGATAGATCTTATGAAAAGAAGTTTGACAGAAGTGATGACAAGGACTACAGAAGAAACCAACACTCTGACAGAAGATGTAACCAAGACTACAAGGAAAAAGGCAAGAAGGCTTGTTACCTAGTTGAGAACAAAGCTAAAAATAATGACATCGATTCTGATGAATATGTTGGGGTAGTATATGTTGCTATGAAGGATGATTCAAACAAAGAAGAAAGTTATGTTGAAAGTGCACTCATATCTTAAGTTAGAAAAAATGATATTTGGATTATTGATAGTGTATGTACTCACCACATGAATGGAGGTAAGGAAAAAATTGAAACTTTTGAATATTATAATGGTGGATCAGTTAGGATGGGTAATGACTCACCTTGCCTAGTTGAACAAAAAGATACCATCATGTTGAATAAACTGATCAGATGTGAAAATGCATATTGGGTAAAAGGACTTAACTATAATTTACTCAGTGTTTCACAGTTGAATAACACAGGACACCAATTTGCATTTGAGAACAAAAAGGTAATGATCTATAATGGAACAAGAAAGTTGATCGGTACAGGTGAAAAAAGAAAATGTAATCTAGTCTATATTGATAATATTGGGACCACTTATTTATTGGCTAGAAATGAAGACTTCTGGTTGTGGCATAAAAGGTTATGTCATGTGAATTTTTACAACATGGTTAGGATAAGTAAGAAAATAAAAGTAAGAGGCTTACCGAGTATGTCAAAGCCCGACCATGTCATGTGTAAGAATTGTCAAAAAGGAAAAATGACAAAGTCTAGTTTCAAGAGAAAAACCTACACATCTAATGCTATTCTAGAGTTAGTGCATACTGAATTATGTGGACCAATGAGAACAAAAATCTATTATGGTGATAGATACTTCATTCTATTTTTTTATGACTATCATAGGATGATGATTTTCATGTTCTTAAAAGAGAAGTCTGAAGCATTTAAGATGTTCAAATGGTATAAAGCTAAAGTTGAAAACAAAGTGGAAAAGCACTAAAATGTTTAAGATTAGATAGAGGAGGAGAAATTATTTCTGATAAATTCACTAACTTTTGTAATGAGAATGGGATTACAAGATAGGTTTCTGCACTAGGAACACCACAACAAAATGAGATTGTTGAAAGGAGGAATAGATCAATTCTTGATTGTGCCAGAACACCGATGATTGAAAAAGGTGTTGCACAAAAATTCTGGAGAGAATTTTTAAGTACTGTTGTCTATACACTGAACTGAGTTCAATTGAAGAAAGACACCAATAAGAAACCTTATGAGCTATGGTATGGATACACACCAAATGTGAGTTACTTAAGAATTATTGGAATTTAATGTTATATATTGAAGGATGATAGAAATGGGAAACTTGAATCTATAAGTGATGAAGGAATATTTCTAGGATATTCTACTAAAACCAAAGCTTATAAGTGTCTGAACAAATCTTCTAACAAAATCATTGAAAGTGAAAATGTTAAAGTGGATGAATTTGCTAAGAAATATGATGAGGAAAATAGGAAGGAACCTGAAGATTACAACAGATTTTTCTACATTGAAGAACCTATCACTTTTCTCGAGCAACAATGTAATGCTACCGAGCGACAGAACAATGCAATTGAGAAACATTTTGCACACACCAAGAAACAGGAAAATTCTCACAATCCTGAACCGAGTGATGAAGAGAAAAATGAAGGTCAATGTGATGACCATAATGAAAAAGAAAGATCTAAACCTATACTTTTGAAATATGTCAGAAGACACCATCTATAGGATCATTGGAGACAAAAGAGATGGAATGAGAACAAGAAGTAGGTCTCTTAACACTATATGTTTGATTTGTGATTTTGAGCCTAAATCTATTAATACTACACTTGAAAATCAATAATGGGGTAGTGCAATGAATGAAGAGCTTGAACAGATTGAGAAGAATAAAACATGGACATTAGTACCTAGACCGAGTGACAAAAATGTCATTGGTACCAAATAGATATTCAGAAAGAAACTGAATGAGAATGGAGAAGTCACAAGGAACAAAGAAAGACTGGTATACAAAGGGTATGAAAAAGAAGAAGGTGTTGACCATGGAGAAACCTTTGCACCTGTTGCTAGACTAGAAGGAGTAAGAATTATATTTTCTTGTGCTTCTTTCAAAGGATTCAAAGTATACTAAATGGATGTTAAATTTGCATTTCTGAATGGAATAATAGAAGAGGAGGTAGAAATTGAACAACCTGAATGGTTTGTTGATCCTAACAGGAGGAACATGGTTTTTAGAATACACAAAGCCTTGTATGGATTGAAACAAGCATCGAGAGCATGGTATGAAAGAATTCACTCTTATCTCATTAGCATTGGATTTTTTAGAACAAGTGATAACGGTAATCTATATTTGAAAGGAGAAACTGATGATAAGATTTTGATTAGTGAGATATTTATTGATGATATCATATTTGGAGGTAATTATATGTTATGCAAGTAATTTGGTGATAAAATGAGCAAAGAATTTGAGATGTCAATGTTTGGAGAGATCAATTTTTTTCTTGGTCTACAAATTCTACAACATGATGAAGGCATCTACATCACACAATCCAAATACATCAAAGAAGTACTAAAGATATTGAAAATGGAGGAATCCAAACCAATTGGAACACCTATGGCAACCAGATGCAAATTGACAAAGGAAGACAAGACAACCGAAGTAAATCAGACCTTATACAGATTTATGATTGGAAAACTAATGTATGTTATACATACTAGACCTGATATAGCACATGCAGTTGGTATAGTTGAAAAATTCTCTGGTAATCCTAAGGAATCACACATGACTTCTGTTAAAAGAATTTTGAGATATCTGAAGAATATAGAAGACTATGGTTTTTGGTATAATAAAGAAGGAAAATTTGAGCTACAAGTTTATACTAATGTTGATTGGGCTGGAAACATAGATGATAGAAATAGCACAATAGGAGGAGCATTATTTATGGGTTACAGACTTGTCACATGGATAAGTGAAAAGAAAGGATGCATATCACAATCATCTGCAGAAGCATAATATGTCATTGTTGCTGGAAATTTCTCTAACATTGTGTGGATCAAGAAATTGTTGAAAGGTATGAATGAAGACATTCCTGACCCAATAATTATCTATTTTGATAATACTAGTGATATAAACATCTCAAAGAACCCTATGATGCATGCTACGACAAAGTGCATAGCTATTAAGTATCATTACTTGAGGGAACAAGTACAAGAGAAAAAGGTGATAATGGAATATGTACAATCCAAAGAACAACTAGCAGACATATTTAAAAAGCCATTGCAAAAAGATACATTTGAGTACCTGAAGAATAGACTAAGGGTTCGACCCTTGTCTACTGGTCACTAAGCTGACTAGGAGGCTACATCAGCCTACACATTATTAGAAGATCAATCATATTGATGCAAGCTGAGATATGGACTACAATGATATATCAGTACAAGAAGGTACTTATCTAAAACACACACAAAAGATATTGTTGGCTACTACAAAGCTGTATTGTTGATGAAGAAAAGATTTGATGACATATTTTTGTTTGGAATTGTTGTCAAAGGGAGAGAAGGATACAATGAAATAGCTATCATGATCATACAAATAGAGAGAGGTTAAATGAAATATCCAATGATAAGGGAGAGAAGAGAAATATCCATCAAAGAGAAGAACATCAGTCAAAGGGAGAGAAAAGATCAGAGAAAGAAGTTTCTACAAAGGGAGAGAAAGATCCAATGATGATTCAAAGAAATAACCATCCATTAAAGGGACATAATTGAAGAAATTTCACTCTGCATATCTATCTAGAAAAGGGAGAAGAGATTATACATCAAAGGGAGAGCACTCAAAAAAAAAAAAATCTAAGCTAGAAGAGCTTAGAAAAATTCAGATATTTGAATTGGTTATAGAAAAATAAGTTTGGTATGATATGGCATATTTCATATTGTGTTGCCATCAATGCCAAAAGGAGAGATTGATGAACTATAACTGATTAAATGTTTGAAGATGATAAGTTGATGATCACTGAGCTGCAAAAGTGAATGCAAGACATTAAATCAGTTAATGTATTGTATTGTCATTGATTTCAACTTAATATGTTTTGATTTGTCATACACATATTGTCATAGACTTAAAATATTTGAAGGGACAAAGTTTATGCAGTTAGTAAAAGATAAAATTTTAGTATACACTGAGTGACAGTATACATTGACAGACAGTGCACACCGAGCAGTTCAAAGTGTATACCGAGCACCGCAGTAATCGAGCAAGTAGTTACTGAGAAAGAGCTATTTAATAAACATAAATTGAGTGGTCACCAAGCTAACTAAATTTTTTACTGAGCGTAACTGAAGTCAATGACCGAGCTAACTGAAGTTGATCACCGATCAAAACTGAAGATAAATAATGACAAAAATACTTAGCTGGAAGGAGCTATATTTATATTTACTGGTTGATTTCTTTATTCTTATCGATCAATTGAACTAAAGAAAAGAGGGAGATTTAAAGCATGTTTTATTCATAGATAACAAGGAGAGATTTGTTGAATAAAACTGAAGGAGAGCTTTACAAGTTAAAGAAAGAATGCCAAGTTTTACAGTTCAAGAAGTGATCTATGAAGAAAACAAGGAGATTGAATGGCTAAATATTGTCTATATAAAGAGACAAGTAATTAATTATGAAATGTGTAATGTTGAATATAATTCTAATGAAGATATAAGTCTTCATGCAGATCTGATCATACCGGCTGAAGAATAGAGCCAAGGAATTCTGTAGACACTGAGCAACATAGAACACAACATTCACCGAGCAAAACAAAGAGGGGAGAAAAGGAATTGAAGGTCATAATGATCAAAGAGGTATTATTAGACTAACAATAGATCTAAATATCTGCTGTATGCACCCTAAAATGGTCGCCTAAACTGTCGGCCCCCATTCTTCAATTTATCAAATGATAGAATCAATTTATCAATTTATCAAATTCCTGGATGAATGCTTTGCAACATTTTAATTCAAATCAATTTCCTTGATCAAATCGTAATTAATTTAATTATTTCAACATTTCCTAAGGTTTGATCATTTCATCAATTATCTTATTTAATTAAAAGAAAACAATCCCTTTTTATTAAATAAAATAATCTTATTTAATTAAAATAAAATCCCTCTTTTAATTAAATAAATAAAACCCCCACTTAAATCCCTCTTTGTGTTGAAAAAGGAAATAAATTAAATAAAAATAAATAAAAATCCTTTTTCCTCTACACTTTCCAAGTGGTGGGTTTTTTGCCTCTTAATCATAGCCTTTGATTTTGCCTTTTGAAGATATGAGCACATGGATCATCCAAGATTTAATCTCCACCATTTCTCATTTCTTTTTACCTCTTAATCTCTACCATACATTTCTCTTTAAAAGGAAACCTCTCCTTCTCATTTGGATATACACTTTTATGCTATTGTTATGCTGCAGGTTTGGAGAGCAATTTTGGAGGAGAGTTTGAGCACTTGAGCTTGAACCATGCAACTTCTCTTCTTCTTGTCTTCTTCTCGCATGCATCCATGAAAATCCATTTAGAGTAGATTCATGTTAATTTAGATTCATATTTCCTTTCAATAGATTAATCTTGCATATTTTTTTCATAGATTAGCTTGTATATTTCCTTTCATGCATTGTTATCATATAGATTAGTTTCCTTCCATGCATTGTTATCATATAGAATAGCTTTCATTCTCATTTTCAATACGTATTTGGTGATCATGGAGGCTAGCATTCTTTCTCTTCCTCTTTGAATCTCTCATTTCATGGTGTACTTGTATGGGCATAACAAGGTCTAAACTAAGGGCCTCCATTATAAACCCTTGCACTCCATGAATAGGGGGCTATGAGTCACCATTTGAGACCTCATTCTTTAGCAATCTTGAATATAATGACTCATAGAAGTATATCACATTTTTAGCACACATTTTTGGTGCTCATCGTGGGGCAACCCACCTTTACATGCTAGTTTTGATTAGTTTTGGAGCTAGCCCCCTTGTGCAGATTTGCTTGGAGACAAAAACCCTAGATTTTCAAAGATTTGATCATATTTCCCAAACGGTTTAGAGTTTTGGTCTTGATTGGTTTTTGAAAGTTGGTGACATATCAGAGAAGCTTCAGTAAAAAATTGAGAATTTTCTGAGGTATTGTGAATTTTTTATAATTTTTTCTTTATTTTTCATAAAAGATTAATTTTCAGCACAAATCAGCATATTTTTGGAAATTTGTACATTTTTGAAAAGGTATTTAATTTCTATAGGGGGTCCATTCTTTGTGTTTTAAATTTGGATACAATATCATAGCTCATTTGGTCAATTTACGAAAACTACTCTATTTTGCAAAAATGGCTCTTTAGGGCACAAATGAAAAGATATTTTTAAAATTCTGACATTTTTGGAAAGCTCTCTATTTTTTTAACAAGGGTCTCTTTTCTATATTTAGGGTTTGCGATCCTAATTCATGTCATATAGGTCCAATCTTGTTGACTAGGTCAAATAATCAAAATTAAAAAAGGGCATTTAATGATTAGCTTGCACTTATTTTTCACATGGTTCAATGCATGATATGAGTTGTCATTTAGATTATTTGCTGGTTATTGATTTTCAAATCCTAGGGTTTGCATAAGTTGAGTATATATTGTATATCTTGTTTGTTGTTTGTTGTTTGTTGTTTGCTGTGTTTTTCTGATTTTTATTTCTGAAACAACTTAAAATGTGGTTTGTAGAATGTTGAAAACAAGACTCAAATAAAGACTACTAACAAATCATCTTGCAGGTTGGCTTAATTGATAGCATGCTAAAATTTGTACTTTCATTTTTTTTTGATTTATTAAAATAGGAACCCACATGCAAGATTTCTAAAATGAACTTCTATTTTGGTATTTTAGGAATGGCAATGATGTTAGGAAACTATGCTCTCGCCCTTTTGGAATGATAAAAAATATAGAAGCATTGTTGTCATTTTCTTATGTGTTTGAACTATCTTTTAGATTGTAATCCTAAGAATTATATGAACATATTCTCTCCCCTTGCCTTTGTGGATCTTGGGTGCAAGAGAAACTCATATAATTCTAGTGCGGCTACCTCCCAAGTGCTTTAATAGAGACAGTGAGAGTGGATTTTCCAACTGGTAATAGGCTAAAGCCAAGATCTTCCAAACTGGTATATAATAAATGTCATTATGATTAGTCTCACAATGGACAGGTGTGAATTCCTTGTGGCAACCAAAATCTCCTCTAGTACCCTAGTGGTGCGTTAAAGTCCCTACATTGTTAAGGTGAAAACCTTTCTTTGAAATGATTGGGAGAGCCCCCTTAATTGGGAAAATGACTTGATCACAATCACCTAAATGGATGCCTTGACTAAAAACTTTGTTTTAGTGACCAAAAAATCCTCTTTCTGTTGGTGCAGAAGGTCAAAGACTGACTAAGACATCCCACATTTTCATGACTCTTAGTAGAGACAATGGTCCTTTGGGAAGTGATTCCCTTAGGATTCGAAGCTTGCTGTGCCTGAAAAGTGAGTGCACTGTAAGGAGGATCTCGTGCCTCAAAGCTTCTAAGTTGTCTGCTATGAGTAGACGTGGCTGAACTTTAGTTCAAGTGGGAATTCAACAGATATTACCCTGGCTTACCTAGGTTATGGAGTGACTGACCTATTTACAACAAACAATATGCTTGATGTGTCTTGCGTAAGTGAAACATCAAAAAATACACCAAACATCAAGACAAACATCAAAATGATCAACAAATCAGCATTCTTAAGTGTCAAACTCTAAACTTGCCCAATTTTCTATCATATCATTTTCAGTCTTCCATGGTTGATCCAGATCATATTAGGTCACTTACCCCGTTGTTAGAATCTTATTTACACTTTAGATACTTGCATTTTGACCTCTTGAACTAGTAATCTTTTATTTCACAAGTGACCTTGCTTGGAGTTGGTGAGATAGAAACTGTCCTTATTGAGAAGATAAAGGTCTTTAGATTCTTTGATAATACACTTGGAGAGTTTTTGTAATCTCTTGTCCATTCACTTTCATACAAATTCAATTTCAATCAATATAACTTGGGTAAATCATCCTCCTAATCCATATGTGTTAGGGTATTCACCCGTTCATTGGACACCTTTCTGGCAGTGTTGGTTTGCACCCCTTGCAAAATTCTATCTTATCATCTCTCTTTCGGACAACTGAATGCCTTTACTATCCTAGTTTGGTACCAACATTTCTTGGGGTTATCCTATCATCTATTACCTTTTATTTCATGCCAGTTACAACAAGATATCAAGTAGATCAAGGAAAATGACCTCAAGTAGTCTTTAACCAATTACCCTCAGTTCAAAATTTCCAAAAATGTAAGGGAAAAGAACCCATATTTGATCAATTACCTAGGAACAACTCAGAAGTTTGGTTTGATTCTAAGAGTCACCTTAATGAATTGGGTATACCCTTAGCATCTTCTTGATCGGATATGGATATAGTTATACAATGACTCAATGAGAGAGGGAAGACATGGATAAATGCCTTGATGACATATTTGTAAAACATAGAGATACCATTTTGTTTGTTGGTTCCTCTTATGACAGTCGACTAGCTTTACCCCTTATCTCAAATTGATACCTAGATGCACACCAAAGGGCTAAGAGAGGTAAGAGGCAAGCATATCAAGATGAGAAATCACAACATGAAAACCAAGATGAGGAACTTTATGACACTCAAGTAAATGCAACATACACTAATAACTTGTTTTGACATTCAAGAGAAAGTTCACCACTCAAAACATCTTCAAGATACACGATTGAAAGACTTAAGAGAATTGAGCATGAAAAGAAAGCCTTCCTAGATGAACAAGCTGAAAAGGAAGAGCACTTTAGACTCCTAGAGTTGGATAGACAAACCTTGTTGGAAATAGAAAAGAAATCCCTCCAGGAGGAGCAAGATAGGCTGTTGGCTCAGGGACTTAATGACCAATATAATAACATGCATTTTAGTGTTGGAAATAACTCTTCTCCATCCACTACTCTAGAGACTCCAAGAAGTGGAAGATATTCAAGGATGCCATCATGATCTCCTAGCCCTAGAGGAAGAAGGGCTTCAAGACATGATGGTGCAAGAACACCTAGGTAGGCTAGTGGATGCATTGTAACCTAGGTTTTGCTCCTTATTTTTTTTGGCTTGTAGAGGTTCTAGCTAGACCACTAGGTGAATAAAGGGACCAAGAGTCCTAGTGTGTGGAGTGTTAGTAGGAGGATGTGTCTTGTGAGGTCCTTAGAGACCTTTGTGTCCATTTAGGTCCAATTAGGTGTTTTTAGAATTTTGTATCAATATGAGCCAAAAAAGAGACTAGAGGTCCTATTTGATGGTATTTCATCATATTTGGTGGATTGGACAAGTTTGGACAACTTTTGACCAAGTTTGGATAGCCTATCCAAAAAGTTGCAAAAGTTGTCAATGTTGTCATTGACAAATTTTAGTGCAAGATTGCATTTTCAGTGGAATTGGTTAGATAACTGTCTGAAACTAATGATTTAGTGCTTGGTTCAACTATATAAGACCATCCTCGAGTTGTGTGAAGGGTTGGCAAGTTGGAGTAATTTTGTGTACGGACTATATAATGTAATTACAGTGACTATTTATGGTTTTTGAGGTGGTCGGGTGGCTTAAAGGATTTAAATAATTTTTGAAGTTTTGTTTAGTAGAATGTAGGTTGTTTCAAGACTTCTTGTGGTCTTAGATTGGTTGATTCAATAGCTTTAGTTGTTTGTACAAAATCTTTTGTTTTTAGTCAAGTCACTGGTTTGAATTGGGCATTGTCTGCAAATGGGGTCTTAACTCCATTTTCCACTGTGGCACTTGCACGGGCTCTTGGATTATGGTGGTTGAATCCATGTACATTGTTCATAGTGAAGGAGGGGTCCTAGAAGTTATGGCAGCCATTTTTAAGGTGATTCCCTAGGAGATCCAGTGTGGCATTGCTAGGGATCACCATTAGTTATAGAGCCATTCTGGGTGGATTGAAAGCATTCATAGGTTCAATCAAAGCTTGCAGAGGAGTAGGGTGGTGTGTTTTGATATCCCAAAGGGAATGGGAAGTTTTGGTGAGGTTTTTTTGATAGCAAGAAATAATTTTTTGTCAGACTGGCTTTGAAACCCTCAAAACCTTGATTTTTAGCCTTGTTTGTAGGCAGAGCTGTACAGACAACTTGGGAGGCCTAGACCTAGAAAATATCTAGTGTCTCAGTAAAGGGTGTCTAGGTCCTAAACGTTTTTGGGAACTTGGTAAGACTTTTTGTATGTTATTGCAGAAAAGGTGACTAAATAGGGCTAATTGCTTGTAGCCCTATTTGGGAAGCAATTGTATAGACTCTTGGAACTCGATTAGGGCTCTGATACAAAGTATGCTTATAGGTGTTGGAAAGGGTCCTATGAATATCTTGGAAACCCTAATCCTATATGTGGAGTGAACATTGATCAATTTGGATCAATTGGAACTATTTAGGCCAAAGATGCAAGAAAGACCATTTGAGGTCTAGGAGGAAGTTTGGAAGTGTTTTGTTCTACAAGATGGTGTTCACTAGTTGAAAGAATTAGGATCTTGTGATAAGATTCCTAAGGAGCCTAGGGTTAGTGAAAGAACCCTAGTAGGTCAGGAGATTGGCCTAGGAGACCCTAGGAGGATCTAGGGAGAGCAAGACTAGTGCTACATCAGAGTGGTATCAGAGAAAGTTAAGAGACTTGGGAAGTTTGGTTTATGTCAGAACTAGAATATTGTGGTTCTACAAAGATGGTGACAAATGCATAATTAGCCAAGGAAATGGAAGAGAAAAAGGAGAAAAATAGACTCCTTGAGGGTACCTTGGAAGAAATGAGGATAAAGATGGAAGAACTAGCAGATGCTGCTAGGAAGAAAGACTTTGAAGCTGAAACTAGTAGTAGGGGCAAGTAGAAGGTTGAAGAGGAAAACTTCATCCCCGAACCAGATCCAATATTGAATGAGGAACATTTCTTGAAGGCCATAAAGGCATTAAGTGGAAAAGCTTTGGAAGGAATACCTTTATTTGGAGGAAAGATGGATATTGAGACATTCATGGA
>MU228208.1:93102-106391 GCA_018584345.1 Thuja plicata
TTATGCTGTTGAAATCATCCTAGATTCACATTTCACTCATTATTCCATGCTTTTGCATTGTTTTCATTTCATCTTTTAAAGCTAGAATATATGCCTTTTCATCTTTTAGCTTGCTTTCAAACTAAAATCCTTCATGCTAGGCTGTATTCGTCACTGATTTGTAGCATATTCTGAGGGCTAATATGTTATTCATTACACTCCTCCTAGTTAACAGGCAATAAGTCGGTTTTAGTGGGTTTTACATGCTTTTCTAACCCTTTTGGACTAATGGAATGACTTATTGAGTGTTTGTGTCTTTTTCAACAGATTCCCAAATACACACATGAAATAGCAACCATCGGAAGGATCCATCATGTTCATTTGGTTCGCCTCATGGGATACTACTTTGAGGAACACAGAAACACATTGGTGTATGAGTAAATGCGTAATGGATCTCTAGACAATTTTATATTAGGAGGAAGAGACAAGGAACAAATCCTAAATGGGGCACAACTATATTTGATTACTTTGGGTGTAGCTCGTGGAATTGCCTACTTACACCAAGACCGTGACAACTATATCATTCATTTTGACATAAAACCCCACAACATATTACTGGATGAAGAATTCACACCAAAGGTAGCCAATTTTGGTCTGGCTTAACTGTGTGGGAAGAAACAGGATCACATATCAATGACAACAGCAAGAGGAACACTAGGATATGTTGCTCCAGACGTGTGGAATAGAAATCTAGGTCCTGTAACGGACAAATCAGATGTTTACAGTTTTGGAATGGTGTTATTGGAGATGGTTGGAGGAAGGAAGAATTTTGATACACAGGTAAGCCACTCCAGTCAGTTATATTTTCCAAAGTGGGCATTCAAGTTGATGGAGAATGGGCAGTTGGAGAGGGGGTTGAGAGGAAGTGGTAAAGAAGAAATAGAATGTGAAGGGATGGAGAAAGCAATAAGACTTGCCAAAGTAGGACTGTGGTGTATTCACTACAACTCTAGAGACCGACCGAGCATGAGAAGAGTGGTTCAAATATTGGAAGGAAATGGTGACGATGTTAGCAATCCTCCCCTGGCTTTGGATTCATCAATTGGGGTTGCCTCTTCAATACATTCAAGTGAATCTGCATAAGCAAGGGAATCTTGTTCAAACCCTTCATCATGGTCATTGGCATAATTGCGAGGAATGTGAACAAAGGAGCGAGATCCCTCTGATAGAAAGTCACTGACTATGCTATAAGCTTATATGTCAATTTGTTCTGACTTCATTGTCTGAATATTATAGAGAAAAAAATTCAAACCTTGTTATCATATATCTACAAGTCTTTTTTTTAACTGAAAAAAAATGAAAATACATTACATTGTTTGAATAAGCAGAAACTTTAGAATAATAATGTAGCCCTTATAGAGAGGCTTTAACTTTTTTTTCAAAATTTTGCTAATAAGAATACCTCTTTGAGATTAAAGATAATATGCAACTAATCATACAAATTACTCTTGTCTATCTGATGGATTCTTCCTCCAATTCCAAAATTTGGTTTGAAGGGTAAAAATCACAACAGTTTACTAAGCCCTACTAGGCCTTCTATTGGAGTTCCTCGAAAAGCAAACGGCGGAAGCTTCCTTCTACTCTAGAATAGATGTCTCGCTCGTTTTGACTAGTTTCCAACCATGAAAGTGGATATTGTCCATTACTGTTGTTCCAAGGGAACTTTAACTAGAACTTTTCCTCCATGAAAGCGGAGTTGTCCATTGCCATGTCAATGCTATCACGGGAACTTTCACTGGAACTTTCCCTCCAGGAAAGCGGAGTTGTCCATTGTTGTGTCAAGGCTATCACGGGAACTTTCACCCACTACGGGACCCACGCCGTGGCTGTCATGTTACAAATTTGAGCACAAATATCTAAGATTACTATAACCGCGAGCAACGAATATTTCCATCTGGTATGCAAGGAGTCATGCCACTTGACTTGTCTTCATTTTTGTAGGGCCAATCATTACGAACCCGTATCGACTCAAGCATGTCGGTAGCTGAGATTTTTTCCAATATTCCCAACTTTATGTCGCAACTTCGTCACATTTATTTCCTACTCTTTCATGCTAAGTATTATTTGACTTACAGGAAACACCCAATACTTTGACACATTCTAATGGTTATGGTAGGAGTTGTTAATTTGATAACTGCATGTATTGATTTAATGTCCAAATTTTTTGACAAAACTAGGCTAATAGTTGTGATAGTATTACAATGATGACTATCCATAAGTGAATAAAATGTACCGTTAATTGTAAAAAGTAACCAATCACGTGATGCTACATCAGTTGCACAAGTATGGGTACCCTTTTTGCACGATCGTTGGTCTCACCTTCTTTTTGGGTTGTTTTGGACACCTTGGCAAAAAACATGCTAATGTGGCATCATATTTGATGATGTGGCCTTGAAACCTTAGCTATAAGCAGAGGACTTGCTAAGTAAGATACTGTAAAAAATTGGGAGTGATGTAGAATTTCCACGTAAGATTTTGAGAAGCATGAAGTTAGGGTGCTCAACTATTGGGTCCTCTCCCCTATGTATTAAAGTTATTTTATATGTTTTCATACATGCTTATTTTTCATAGGTTATGTAAGAAGTGGATTAATTGAAGTAAGTATAGATGTAATATTTCTTTAGTTACAATAGTTTCAGATAATGATAGATTGTAGAAATAAATAGAAGATTAGATTAGTTGACAAGTATTAAATCTTCGATAAAGATATTAATCAAACTTCTCTAAGATTTTAGTTCATTGTAGTGTACAAATCTCTAATAGAGATATTCATGAACTCTATATCAAAACAAAATGCTATCAGTTGATTATTCTCGAAGACAATAGGTTCTAGAAAAAAACAACTCTTGAGATCTGTGAAGACGGATTTAGCTCCCTATAAGGTTCAACAAAGGTACTAATGAAGTGATACTTCATTTTAATATAAATTATTAGTAAATAAAAGTAGGACAAAGTTTAACAAGGGTGATAACTACTACCAAATACCAGAACACCAGATAAATTTCTAAGAACACTTTCATTTCCTACATGACTCAAAACACTTAAAAAGCTATAAATTAGTGTATACTTATTCAAACAGTAAGCATGAGAATTCTTGACAGGTTCTATAAAAGGGTCTAGTTCTTAATGACACTAGGAACTCTGACAAAGGTGTTAATGATGAATTAATTCCTTAACACTTTTGTAACAACTATCACATGTTACTTGTATATATTTTAAACAACTACTCATGATGACACAAATTTTCTTTCGCCCAAAATTTGATTTTGTGTACATATATGGTTGTTGGTTGTACAAATGCTTAAAGCTTGAAATTAGTTCTCATAGAGGATTTAATTTTCAACATGATTTAGAGATTTGACAAATTTATTAATGAAACCTATTTGAAAATTGCCTAGTTAACACAAAAATTATAGTTCATAATAGAACTTAAAGCTCTCACAAAAGGTACTAATCATTTACTTGTATCAAGTTAAATAGTTTTCAATTGATGAATCTCAAGGACTATATCTTTTACCAAAAAATATAACTTGTGATTAATTAAAATGAATCAATCAATTCTTAATGAGATTCAAAAGTATGATAAAGGTACTAATGAATCAATATATTGTTCAAAGGGAAACTATCAGATAAAGAGAACACAAATTAAAAATAAAAGGAAAAAAATAGCAATAAAATTGCAAGTGATAAAGATTATTCATCAAAACTATTGAATGTTTTCCAAGAAGACTTTTTTTTTTATTGGTGAAAGATTTTGACTAGAGATATTGGTGCAGGAGCAACCATAGACATGAAGACAATAAAGACTCCAAGGAAGCATGAGGGGGTCTATTAGAGGTCCAAGGGACTCAATTTGGATATCCTAAAGTCTATCATGGCATTTGAATGGAATAATGTAAACAAAAATTTAAAATGTCCTAATGGTCCTAATAGGACGATAGGACCAAATTATGGATTGAATGGGCTTTGGTTTGGTAGGAGCCTCAAAGGCATATAGGGAATTTAGAAATGTCATTTTGATCCTTAAGAGATCATTGGTAGTGTTTAGGAGTGGATTTCTTCATTAAATTAAGAAGTTTTAGTTTAAATTTTCAAATACCAACGGCTAGTTTGGTTTTGGAGGGAAATCATGGAGAACTATGTAATTAGTATTCATTATGCATCCAACTGATTTGGATTGGTTGGGGAAGTTGTAGGAAGGATATATATGCCTTGGAATTATGGAAAGGTATATAAGGTACAAAGTGTATAGAGAGATTAATAAATTCAATAAAAATTCAAGTTTCTCCTTGGAAAATCTTGGTTTTTTAATGTTTGGTTGATTGTTTTGGGTTTGGAACAGAATTGTGGATGATCTAATAACATCATAACATCATTTTTTATCTTCCTTCAATGATTACATATTCTATTTTCTTTAGATTTGGAAAGTTGTTGTAGGTAGTCATTTTGGAGCCTTGAAATAAAGTTCTATTTTGGTCTCTTTAATGATGTAATGGGTCATACAATGAATGTAATTGTTGTTTCTAATTTAATGGACCCTATGTAACATATTTATGTTTTTACTAACCATTTGGATGCAAGAGAATTTGATTTAGTGGGTGTACACCATGAGGAAGAGTGAGAAAAGGGCATGAAATTGATGCCATAAGTGTAGCAGCAACATATCTAGCTTAAGGAGGGTATAATTTTATGTGAAAAAACATAATTATATGAAAAATAAATGGTGAATCCAGAAGGAGGAGTCTGGAAATTGAGTTTTGGGTTGTTTTCTAGAAGGCCCTAGTTTTTTGTGCTATTTTTTTAAGGTTTCACAATTAGCCTATAAAATGGAGTCATGGAACCAACTATGTTGGTAAATAATTGTATTTAGGTCATAATAAAACTCTTTGAAAAGTGGCATGTTGGGATAGAAGGTACTTCCTTTGTAAATGGAGGACTAATAGGGCTTTTGGACTAGTAAGTCCAGTAGAGGATCCACCATTTGGTGTAAAACAAGTATACCCAATTATGATGTATGTTGTATAAGAGAATAATGAGTATCTAAATCACCAATTTATTTGTTAATTTGTTTGTGAAGTCGAGACCAAAAGTAAAAAAAATTAGGGAAAATAGGGCTACTATGCTTCCTAGGCCTACTAAGGCTAAAGAGTAGATTTGAGGGTTGGATTCTTTTCAGAGGGTTGTAAAATTTTGGAAGAAGATGGAATAGGTTTTTAAAGATGTTCTAAGGTGTTAGAAGTACTGGGTAGGTCTTCCATTTCATTTTGTGCAATTGGAGCAATATGGTGCATTTGGGGGTTCCTAGGATCATTTGCTTGATCCTTGCAATTGCAAGGCTTTTGAAGAACTTATTTGTTGCCACTCCACTTGAATTTGCACTAATTGGTATCAAAGCATAGAAGATACCTTTGGGAGAGGGACAAAGGTTTATGTCTGAAGGAAAGTTTGAAGAAATTAAGGAAAAGGCTCTAGAAATGCCTCCAAAGATGACAAACACTGAGCTTGCCAAGATTGTGATGGAGCAAGCAGAAGAGAAAAAGAAGATGAAGGAAGAGATGGAAAAGATGAGAAGAGGGATAAAGAAGAAGAAAGGAGAGACTAGGAAGGAAGGCCATGAAGAAGAGGTCAAAGAATAAGAAGAAGATAGAGCACTAAGGGAAGAGATTGATCCTGAGGATGAAAGGATGGAGAAACTTGTTAAATCCATTAAAGGTAATGATTATAAGTGTAAGTATGATATCCCTATGTATGATGGAAAGATGAATGATGAAGATTTAATTGACTGGTTCAGTACTGTGGAGAATTTATTTGATTGTGAAGATGTTGAGGAGGGAAAAAAGGTGAATATTGGAAAGTCTAGATTGAAGAGGCGTGCATTGCTTTGGTGAGATTGTTTGTAGGTTCGTAGATGGAAGAAGGGAGTGCCTAAAATATCTTCATGGCCAAGTATGATGAAAAAAATTAAGGATAATTTCCTTCCTAAAGACTATAAGGTGCAATTGTATAAGCATATGCAAAGTTTGAGACAGAAGGATAGGGATGTCCAAAAGTATACAGAGGAGTTCCATAACTTAGATATTAGAGTTTCTCATAATTAAGAAGAGGAAGAGAAAGTAGCAATGTACATGGGTGCACTGAGATTCAACATCCAAGATGAAATCAGTTTGAGTGCACCTAACACTTTGGATGAGTGTTACAAATTGTTTATCAGGGTTGAGGACAAGTTGAAAAGAAGACAAGAAAGACAAAGAGGTGGTAGATCCAATGAAGGACAAGAATAAGGGGAAAAAATAAGGATCCTATGGAAGATTAGAGAAATGGAAAAAGAGGTGGTGGAAAATTTGGTGCA
Organism: Thuja plicata; assembly: GCA_018584345.1. Lineage (NCBI taxonomy): Eukaryota > Viridiplantae > Streptophyta > Pinopsida > Cupressales > Cupressaceae > Thuja > Thuja plicata. Next base: position 99,491 of record MU228208.1, read on the forward strand.
GGTAGAGACAACAACACCTTCAATGGAAAATGCCACAACAATGGAGAGGAAGGGCATCCTTTGTACAAGTTTCCATAGAAATACACAAGGAAGTATGATAAGAGAGTAAATTTGACACAAGGGGAAAGAGAAGAAGGAAAAAAGAAAAGGGTAAAACCATTTTTGGGGGTAAATTTCTCATGGTGAGAAAGGGAGCAGACATACAATAGCAAAAAAATCAAAGGTATCAATTTTCAAACCAAATTATTTGAGTAAGGGTAAGATTTGCAAAATGATAATTGATTATGGTTCATTTGATAATTTAGTTTCTTATGAGATGTTTAATAAGTTACATTTGGAAAAATTTGAACACCCTAGGCCTTACAAAGCTTCCTGGGAGAGTGATGAGAAAATCCTTGTGATTAGGGAGCAGGCTTATGTAGAATTTTCAATTGGTGAGTATAGAGAGAAAGTACTATGTGATGTGGTGCCTATGACATGATATCACATCCTTTTAGAAAGGACTTGGCAGTCAGAGAGGAAGACAATGCATGATGGGTAAAAGAACACCTATCTTGTACATAAAGATGGTAAAATGTTTCTCCTACAACCTTTACAAAGTAATGGTTCATTTGAATCAAGGATCATTTTTTTTGGGAACAAGGAGTATGTTGATTTGCAGAACCATTAGAAGGATAGATTTGTAGGAAAAGATCAGAGGATGAAGACACCATTTTTGGTGGTGAAAACACAATGCAAGGACAATGAATATAAGATGAGAGAGTGGTAGAAAGTTGTGAAGAAATATGGATTACTAGTGGGTACACTTTGGTGTCCTATTGAGTCACCAATGAAAGGTGATGAATCTCTATCTATGGAGGGCAGTAATAGGGGTCATTTGGATCCTAACATGCAAAAGAGGAAGCAACATATAAAAACTAAAGATGACTATCCTAAACAGTAGTCTAATGAAAGGATTGATCCTATGTTTGTTTTTTTCTAAAAATGTGGTTGTAGGTTCCATAAGACGAGATGGAAAGTTGTCTTAAGGAAGGTCAAGTTGCAGAATTCCATCAAGGAAGATTGAGGGTGTGAAGACAAGACCCTTACAATTTTGGGAAAAAATTTCTTTTTCACCCAGGGAGTATGGTGCAGAAGCACCCAAAGACACGAAGAAAATAAAGGCTCCAAGGAAGCATGATGGGGTCTATCAGAGGTCCAAAGGACTCAATTTGGATATCCTAAATACTATCATGGCATTTGAATGTAATAATGCAAAACAAAAATGTAAAATGTCCTAATGGTCCTAATAGGACCATAGGACCAAATTATGGATTTAATGGGCTTGGGTTTGGTAGGAGCCTCAAAGGAATATAGGGAATTTAGAAATGTAATTTTTATCCTTAAGAGATCATTGGTAGTATTTAGGTTAGATTTCTTCATTAAAATAAGAAGTTTTAGTTTAAATTTTCAAATACCAACGACTAGTTTGGTTTTGGAGGGAAATAATGGAAAACCATGTAATTAGTGTTTGTTAGACACCCAACTTATTTGGATTGGTTGGGGAAGTTGTAGGAATGATATATATTCCTTGTAATAATGGAAAGGTACAGAAGGTATGGACTGTACGGATAGATTACGAAATTCAATAAAAATTCAAGTTTTTCCTTGCATAATCTTATTTTTTTTAATGTTTGGTTGATTGTTTTGGGTTTGGAACAGAATTTTTGATGATATAATAATATCATAACATAAATTTTCCTCTATCTTTAATTATTTCATTGTCTATTTTCTTCAGATTTGGAAAGTTTTTCTAGGTGGTCATTCTGGAGCATTGAAATAACTCTATTTTGATCTTCTTAATGATGTAATGGGTCATTCAATGAATTTAATTTATGTTTCTCATTTAATGGACCCTATGTAACATATGTATGATTTTACTAACCATTTTGATGTAGGAGAATTTGATGTAGTAGGTGTACACCATGAGGAAGAGGGAAAGGAAATGAAATTGATGCCATAAGTGTAGTAGAAGCATATATGGATTAAGGAGGCTATAATTTTATGTGAAAGAATATAATTATATGAAAAGTAAAAGGTGAATCCAGAAGGAGGAGTCTGGAAATTGAGTTTTGGTTTGTTTTCTACACGGCCCTAGTTTTTGGTGCTATTTGGTGAATGTTTCACACTTAGCCTATAAAATAGAGTCATGGTAGAAAATAGGTTGGTAAATCCTTGTATTTAGGTCATTATAAAACTTTGTACAAAGTGGCATGTTGGGGCAGAAGATACAAAGAGTACTTCCTTTGTAAATTGAGGGCTAATAGGACTTTTGGACTAGTAAGTCAAGTAGAAGATCCACCATTTGGTATGAAAAAAGTATACCTAGTTATGATATATGTTGTATAAGAGGATAATGGGTATCGAAATAACTAGTTTATTTTGTAATTTTTTTCGGAAGTCGAGACCAAAAGTCCAAAAATTAGGGAAAATAAGGGTACTAGGCTTCCTAGGCCGACTAAGGCTAAAGAGTAGATTTGAGGGTTGGATTCTTTTTAGAGGGTTGTAACCTATTGGAATAAGTTGGAATAGGTGTTTAAATATATTCTAAGCTATTAGAGGTAGTGGGTAGGTCTTCCATTTCATTTTGTGTAATTGGAGCAATATGGTGCATTTGGGAGTTCCTAGGATCATTTGCTTGATCCCCGCAATTGTAAGGCTTTTCAAGACCTTCTTTTTTGTCACTCCACTTGCCTCTGAATCAGCTATGAACTAGTGGCATCACATTAGGGGAACCCACCCCATGGTAATTTTTCACTACAACTAAGGCATTAACACCTCCAAGATTTGTCTCATGTTGATGTATTTTTATGTCTCCTTATCACTCTACCTACTCTCCTTATCACTCTGGTCCCCCTTATAGATGCCTCACTAGCCTCCTTTTCTCTTCATGTATATGAGTATCTCCTTATCACTCTAGGAAACCTTATCTCTCTAGTACTTGATCTCTTTTATCACTCTATTTCCCTTATCTCTACATGGTCAATGTCTCATCAGTCAACCGACATGTAGGTGTAACATGTCAAGAAATGATAACATGTACCATATCTTTCCATTCATCCAAGTGTGTACAAGCCAGCCCTATTAATAGTGACAATGAGCACACACATCTATCAACAGTGAACGTTCAAAGTGACAACCAACATACACAACAGGTCAAAGTTTTGGTAAGACTTGAACACATGACGAACCTAATGACAGGACTTGTGACTTACTGTCACAGTATAAGGTCATCCCCAAAATGAGTTTTTTTTCAAGAAGTCTTTACTTCATAGATTCAGAATCTAAATAAAGGTAATAAGGAACAAATACTTCATTCAAAGGTGAATCATAAAATAATAGTGGATCCAAAAAAAAATGCAACCACCATACATTTTTGTTAATATTGGAATTCCAAGAACTTGTCAAGCATGCTTTAAAAGTAATATAGACTATGTGTACAACAACAAAATTGACAGTAATATAGATTATGTAAAATGTCCAAGAAAATGCAAGTCATCCTTTTTTGTTTACCATAATGTCAAGTGAAACTACAATGTCGATTGTCTAGTAATTATCCTTTCCTACAGTAGTCTAAAATACATAATCTATAGTCGTTGAACTTATTTCAACAAAGTTCCTACACCTCCATTGCTTACGATAAATCTATGGTAAATAATTTTGACCAAACAAGACAAAAGAAGAAGACACAATATTTTTATTTAAACATGCTTTCTTTTCTTTAGAATCAATAATGCCTACAATGCTTCCAATCTTGACACAAACAATGACTCTTTGACCTCTCAATTATGCAAGGTAAATGAAATCGAAATATAAAATTACCACTCTCATATGCCCATATATTTTTGTCACATCTTAATTTTACTACAACATCATATTTCTAGTATCATCTTATATTAATTAGTACATTTGAATATGTTCCTTGAGTCCTCCACCACGCTAAATTGAATTGAAATTGAATGTAAACTCAAATAATCTCATGACAGTCATTAATAAACTTTAACTGCCACCTCACTTTATATCCTATCCATCAACAAATAGATTTTAATAATAATATTGGTATCTAAAAATACTTTTCTAATTATAGGATTATCACAAAATTTCTATAATACAAACTACTCATTGGCGAGAACTTCAAAAAATAATTAAAATAAATAAAAATGAACGTATGTCTTAAAACAATAAATTACAATAAAAAATTCTATCAAGAAATAAAAATACTTTTTTATATTATAATATTATTAAAATATTTCTAAAATAGTCATTGTTTGTTGGTACATTAAAAAATGTGTTTGAACACAATCATTGCTATAGTAACCTACATATCTGCTAGAACTAATAATTTTCTAATCATTGAAAGATGAACAATAAAACATCGTAATGGAAGAGCAAATGTTATAATGCTTCATATCTTGCTCACTTCTTAGGTATATATAGAGATGCATGTATCAATTTCATAGTAAATTATTTGTTACTCTATGACATGTTTATCAAAATGAATGAATTTTAGTCGTCAAGCCTAAACAACACACACTAAGTATTACCTAGCATGTGCAAATTTGTTTGGGTCCACCTCTCAATTTTGTTCATATTTGATCCTACTATTCTTGTTGATATGCTAATATTTGTCAGACACAATAGAACATACCACATGTGGACATCTATTTTTTCATTTAAAAGAATGCATAGTTTGTATTTATGTCAGAACTAAATCATTTAAATCAAAAGAGAAAACATGGGCTATAAAAAATGAAAACCCTTCAAAAAAAATTATTTTATAAGGACTTTTTAGAAAATAATTTTAACAAATATATTTGCAATGGGGTAAATATTATGTTCATAAGTTTTTATGTATAGAGTATTAAGGATTTAAAAAAAAAAAAAACAGTAAATAATTTTAGAAATTTATTTGCATGGGATAAATTTTATGCTTCATTTTTTTATTTTTACAAAATAAGGACTTTTTAAAAAGAAAATTGGAAATAATTTTTACAAATATATTTGCACTGGGCTAAATTTTACGCTTAGAATTTTTTTATTTTAATCATTGCATTAAGTTGTATTTCATCATTTAATTTAATTTCATAAAGTAATTAATCGAATAATTAATGTGAAAAGTAATATTTAAACTTCATAAATAATTTAAATTTTTCTTTCAGGGATCTATAGTAACACACACACACACACACACACACACACACACACACACACACACACACACACATATATTGTAAAGGATAAAATGAATGAATTAGGTTTAGAGGTGTTCATTTAACATAAAATCCCTTACATTTAAATATGTTTGTGTTTATAATTGTTATGGGGGTAAATAAGATGCTATCCTATCCTTGAATATGAAAATGAGAGATCCAAGTTGATTAACCCAAAAGAAAGGATCAATGGCATAAATGAATCAATCATTTAGAAGCAAGAATAAGGAAGGAAGATCTCAAGTACTCGTGTTTGATTGATTTGATTAATTTGAATGTATTTTAGATTTAGATAGATTGAAAACCTTAATTGAATTGAATAGGAGAAATGCACTAACCTTGAAATATTTCAGATCAAAGAATGTTGTTTTTTGAAGCCTGTGTTGAGCTTCTAGAAAATCTGAGACCAGATTTGGAATAGAAATGAAAAGACGAACAAAACCCAAAAACCTTTTTCCGTTCTGAGACAGTTCCGATTTGCACCCTCAAGTCAATGTCACCATTTGCCAGAATTTCCGATTGTGCCCTAGGTCACAATCGACCTAAAAAGTATCAGACTAAAATTATGTTTTCAGTTCCCGAAAGTTTGCCAAAAAGGGTATCCAAATCTCTGTCCTGATCTGTTGTTTGAAATTTGTACCTACAAGAAAAAGGGGTTTGTTTGTTGGGGAGGGGTTTGCCTTAGTCAAACCCCGATTTAGGAATTAACCTTTAAATCAATAAATAAAGAATGGTTTTTTCACTCTACTAGGGTTTCATGCGTACGGTGTCCTGTCTATGTTTCCGCTCTAGGCCATCCATCTATCACACCGCATTTACTGCGGGATCCTTTTTGCATTAGGGTTAGCTTTTAGTATGGCTCCGGCCAAATTCGGCCCAGCAGTTGCTACTGGTGTGCGAGTTGAAGCTTTAGATAGCCATGGTGCCTCCTCTGAACAAACGTCCCCGCAAGTTCATCCCGAAGGTCTTTCACGAGGTAACCCTGATATTGTTCTTAATCCACAGGAATTTGATTCTGCTTGTGAATGGTTAGAGAAGCATACATTGATTGGATATTTTGTGGTTCGTACTCCTCCTGAAAGTATCCTTAAAGATTGGGTCAATAAGAGCTGGACCCCACATGGGGTCTGTCTTGATGGTGTGCAAAACCTTACCAAAGGTATTTTCCTTTTCCGGTTTGGTAACCCTTCTCAGGCGGAAGCGGTTTTTAACCGTGGACCCTGGACTGTTAGGTCCTCCCTGTTAGTTTTTCAGAAATGGTCTTGAGACTTTACCGTCTCGGACGACAAAAAACTTAGGGTTCCAGTTTGGGTCGAGTTCCTTGGCCTTCCTTTTCCATGCTGGCTGTTTATTGAGTCTATTGCCAAAACCCTCGGCAAAGTCATTGTCATGGAGCATGACAAATTTTTCAATGCCCGTCCCCAGAAGCGGGTCTGTGTTGAGGTCGACCTTTCTAGGGACCTCAAGGACACTGTTGAAATTCAAATTGGTTCTCTCACCATCTCTCAAAAGATGTTTATTTGAATCTTCCCAACACCTGTTATCAGTGTCAATCAGCAGAGCACAAGATCAAAGATTGTCCACTGTCTACCCCTCGAGTGAAACCTGCGCCTAAGAATGCGGTGGTCAAAACCACTGATGCTAGAAAAAAA